>JAOBRG010382517.1:0-11064 GCA_027574985.1 Umimayanthus nakama | reverse complement strand
ATCAGTGGTCCCCATTACTAGCCAAGAAAGTAAAGTCTTGCAGGTTCCAAATGTTATATATGGTTCTGTTGCACTGATCAGTCAGAATTTATTCCCTGTGTTGCAAGCATTCTTGCAGGTTCCAAATGTTATATACAGTTCTGTTGCAAATCAGTCATGATTAATTCCCTGTAAGTGATGGTAATGATGGTGTAATGGATAGCATCCGTGCCAAACTAGAAACAAAGAAACGCTCGTTTCATTTCTCTTCAGTGCATGGAGAACCATAATTCTTGGACGAGTGTGTCGAGAGATGAATAATACTGTGTGTTTCTGAATGTTCTTGTTCGAAACCTATCAAAGTCTCCAAACAACAACTCATTGTTGAAACACTCATAACAGATGCAAAGTATTGTACCCATTTTACGAGAGGAGATCACTTTTCAGCCGGTGAGCATTTATAAACATTAGGTGACACTTTTTTGAGGGTTAAGTAAAAGTTTTGCTTGTTTTAAGCTAGCATGTTTAAATACAACAAAACCGTCATTCATGTTTTGCGTCCTTGTGATTAATTTCGAGTTTTGCTTTTTCATGTTTGAAAACACAGGACGGCTCTGTTTGTTGGCCTCAAACAGGTGAGCGACAAATTAATACGATCTTGTTGTTTGTGTTGAAAGGCTTTTCTCACTGTTTTTTCAGATGTAACAAAACAAGAGATTTAAAAGTAGGAATATAAATGGTCAGCTACCCAAGCCAATCTAACTATGTAAATAAATTTGCAAAACAATAGTACGTAGAAACTATAACAAACCATAATTGAAAAATCACACTGTGACAATATAATTTCATACCTATTAGCAGTTTCGTTTATATTTTTACTGCAAACTGCTGAAACAAGGTCTGGTTCTAAAGAAACTTGAATACAAAATTTTAAATGAGAAGTTTAATGAAGAATATTTAAATACATTTTTTTATTTTACTTGATCTAGCACCTAGCCAATAACCTTGAACTTGAAGAACAACAACAATAAGTTATGTCGAAAAAACCACGAGGAGGGGATCTATAAATCTCTTCCTTGGAAGATTTTTATAACAATGCTATAGTTTATGTTTTATCGTATATCATCTCCACAAAACATACTAAAACTTCAATTCATTGTACTGCAAAATAAATTAGCAAACTCCTTCTATCAGGCGATACATAGCCGTTATTATATTTTTCTTTCGGTGTTTCTTTCGTAGTTCAGTTTGTCCTTTATTTTACACAATTTGAATTAGTACCTGTTCATCAAGATTTTTTGAACTGGTACAGGTCTAAAATGCTGATATGACAGATCATGTGGATTTTAAAAAGTGATTTTAATAATCTTTTATAATACTTAAAGAGGTTAGGGTTATGTTTTCGCCAGGTTTGGGTTAGGGTTGTTATAAAGGTTAGGGTTAAGATTAAATACATATTAATTGTAACATATTATTACCACAATGAACATGGAATTCTGGACCAACGCCTCTCTGACACAGTAAGTAGAGATAAGGTCTCAGAAGCCGAAATTCATATGCATGGTTTCAAATTATGGAGTTGAGAACAGTTTAGTTTCTTTAGAAAGGAAAAATTATTTAGTGTGCTGTGTGATGTAGAAGTAGTACAGGAGGAGCCGGAAAGGAGTAGAAGGGAGCGACAGTAGACACGATGATGCTTACAGATGTTTTAGAACCACTTTTCTAGAGTTAAAGTCAGATGAAAAACTCAAGAATTAGTATGTAGATATCCATCATATTGATATACCATATCATTTCATTTTACAAAAAGGAGTATGTATTAAGTGATCAATATTTTAAAAGCTTATAGTTTTTTTTAAGAAAAATTGTTTTAAAATTATAGTTGATGGGAACTGGACTGAATGGTCGGAGTGGACAAACTGTAGCGTGACATGTGGAGGAGGAGAACAGTCACGCAACAGGACCTGTACCAACCCACCTCCTGCACACGGTGGCAAGACGTGTGACGGATCATCGAACAAGATAAAGACTTGTAACACCATAGAATGTCCAAGTTGGTTCAGAGAGAGGAAAAAAGTATAACGCGCGAGTGCGACAATTGTAAACAGGTTAATGTTTTCAGAAGCTCAAAGAATAATTTTTAAATTAAAGTCAGTAAAAAAAAAGGTGGTTTTAAGATATATTTTTGTTTTGTACAAAAAAGGGGATGTATTTAGCGATCTGTACTTAGAATTCTTTTTGTCTGATATCACGGAGGTTTGTGTTTCCGTTACAGTTGATGGAAATTGGACCGAATGGTCGGAGTGGACAAACTGTAGCGTGACATGTGGAGGAGGAGTACAATCACGCAAAAGGACCTGTACCAACCCACCTTCCGCACACGGTGGTAAGACGTGTGACGGATCATCGAACGATATAAAGACCTGTAAGACCGCAAAATGTCCAGGTTCGTTCAGCTAGAAGAGAACAAAAGTATAGCCTGTTAGTGTAGCTGTTGTAGATAGGATGATGCTTACAGATATTTTAGAACCATTCTTAAAGAGTTAAATACAGTTGTAAAACTCAAGAGTTAGTACGTAGATATCATTTCATTTTACAAAAAGACTATGTGTTTAGTAATCTGTATTTTTTTTATCTTTTACTAAGAAAACTTGTTTTTAAATTACAGTTGATGGAAACTGGAGTGATTGGTCTGAATGGACAAACTGTAACGTGACATGTGGCGGAGGAGTACGGTCACGCAACAGGACCTGTACCAACCCACCTTCTGCACACGGTGGCAAGACCTGTGATGGGACCTGGAACGAGACTAAATGTTGTAACACTGCAGCATGTCCAGGTTGGTTTAGCGGTAGTAAAGTTCAAACCATGAAGTAATTCGATTCACATAGCTGGGTTTTTTTTTTATTTAGTTCTTAGCTTTCCCAATTTCACTAAAATACTGGAGACAGAAAGCAAATTTTATTCGGTTCTTAACTTTTAAATTTTTGGTCAACCTGCACTTTAAAGCTCAAGTCACGGCTTTCCATACAAATCCTTCGGAAAAACGAGACAGCCCTTAAAAAATAATGATACCAGTAGCATTCTCTATTTAAAAGCATAACACAAATGCTTTGGTCTAATACCAAATTATTAATAATTTTTTGTTTAGCTTAGAAAGCTCTAAACATTTAATAATACATAATTAGTGAACTATTTTGCCATACAAAAGCCGGCATTAAGAGAAAACAAGGGACAGGGAGGGACGCTTGCAGTCCACGCCTGTCATATGTCGCCAATGGAAGTATGTTTTCCGAGACGTCCGCATAAAGGCAAATCTCGATCTGATGTGGTTAGTGAGAAGATGGCGGCGAGTAAGTGACTACCAAGAAAGTGACTACCAAAAACAATGCAAATGGTATGTTTTGAGCAAAAATTCACAGCGTGAAGAATTTTCAACAGTTTTTCAGATGTAAACGGCTTGCTGGCGGGCGCATCAGATTTAAGCAAAGATGTTTTGTCGGAAACTGGCATCGATTCATGTGGTATTCCTTTAACGCGATGGTAGCAAAAGTGAAACGGACAGTGACTATAATCCGAAACCCTCGCCTTCAGCAATTTTTCAGTCTCATTCCAACTCGAAAAGAGCAGAGTTGCAGCTATACTTTATTCAAGAGATAATAATTACTTTGAACTGGCTGGGGAGACTTGTTGAAGAATTATTACTGCTTTGTCTGCAACGTTGTTGAATGAATCTAGTTTCCTCGAAACGAGTTTATTTCTTGTTTATAAATGAATGTTCTTTGAATAAATAGCTCTTTGCGTACCCTGCGAGCAGAGTCATTTCATATACCAATGAAAAATGTTTTTTATATTCCTACAAACAATCCGCCATTATCATTGCAATTTGCTTTTTCACTAACAGCCTCAGATCGAAGTTGCACGGTATGTGATTGTCTCAGAAAACAGACTTCTTAAATTTAGGCCCGGTTTGAACTTGGCATATACAGTTTGCACGAAAACTGCGACGTTTGAAACAATTAAACTCGGCAGATTTAAATTGTGTGCGGCTTGTGTCGAACATTCGAATAACCAGCAAAAGTTCAACTGCTGTTTCCCATCGTCGATTTTTTTCATGCGTTAAATAAAAAACATTAACTTTGTTTCTTTGCATGGCCCCGTCAAACCGGTTTTGCTGCACTGTTGACTCAAATGCCATGTGCAAGCCAAGCTTTGTGTGATTTTTGTTTAAATTTAAAGAATTACTATGAATTTTTAATCATTTTTAAACACAAAAAGGAGTGTTTGTCGTTTTCTGTTAATGGTATAATGATGTCATCAACTTTGACGTCACTTAACTTACGTCAAAGATGTGGTCGTTACCGTTCGGCAATTCGTCAATAGGTACAAATTTTGGGCCAAAAACCCCACGGATTTAAAGAAACCCCCTTCATTTTAAGGGTCAACTTTTCATACAATTAGAAAACCTAAAAAAGACATTGTCGCTGTTGTTAGAAGTAACAAAATCTTTGTGCTTTTGTGATGTAAATTACAATAGTATTAAATGATTTAGACTGCGCAACCACGAGGAAGACTGATGTTACCACATGTGTATACCCTGTCGACCCCGCTGGCAAGGGACCCATAAACGTATCCTGTGATATGACCACTGATGGAGGGGGGTGGACGGTTATTCAGAGGAGAGTTGACAACTCTGCAGACTTTTACCTGGACTGGCCAAGCTACAAGCAGGGGTTTGGTACACTGACTGGTAACTTGTGGCTGGGAAATGATAACATTCACCGACTGACCGCCAGTGGTAACACCGTGCTGCGTGCAGAGTTGGAAGACTGGGACAGGAATACCGCTTATGCAGTGTATGGCACGTTTGAGGTGGATGATAGGAGTAACAAGTACAGAGTGACCGTAGGCGGGTATTCAGAGACAGCGGGTGACTCGTTAGGTCCTTATAACGGAATGTTATTCACTACAAAAGACCAGGACAGTGATCGGTGGAATGGTAGTAACTGTGCTCAGGACAGGACAGGCCTGGTGGTACAGGAGTTGCAGCAGGTCCAACCTCAACGGCCAGTATCTGCGCAACACAGTTAGCGCAAAAAGAATGTACTGGTATCACTGGAAGAACAGCTACCGCTCCCTGAAGAGATCTGTGATGATGGTCAGACCCTCCTCCTTCACCCCATAAACACAACGTTGACCAACTTTTGCTTGTTGCTTCTTCTTTTCCTTATTAATGTATGTTACTTTCTCCTTTGCTTCTTCATTGCATTAGTAAAACTATCATACAAACGTGATTATAGTTTAAACTGTTCAGAACTAACAATATTAAAGGGCTGTGCGCACTTCCTTAGCGATAGTACAAATTTGAAGTTGTAGGGAAAGTCTACTACTGTTTTTCGCTACATGAAATAATTATTTATAGGAGTCATAAACATTCCCTTTTTTAAAACCCTATTCTGTCCGGGTTTTTGAGGGTGGCTCGGCTTAAGGGGAGGGGGGGGACGCGGCCTTTAACTCTAAATCTGTTAAAGATAATGAAACGCAATTTGTTGAGGTAGCAGATTTTCATAAACTGATCATTGTTTTCTAATTGAATTGGCTTATGACACCATGAATACGTTCTTATGACGTCATAACTATCAACATTATCAAGTTTTACAAACATTTTTTTAATTAAAGCAGAAACGTTTAGTGACGTTTCTGAAATGAAAAATCGACGAATAAACGGTACAAAATGCAAAAAAACTTCTTTTTAAATCGTGGATACGCGAAGTGTAAACACGAGTTATTGGGGACACCGATATCACTCAGCTCACTCGGTCATAACTCAAGTGTTAGCACGTAGCCAATCAGAATTCCTTTAATACCTCATCCTGGTAGCAAATCAAAACAAGCGTTATAACAAAATGGAATAATGCGTGACATCGACAGAGACCAGACATGCCAGAGCACAAGCGTTCAGATCAAGACAGGTTCAGACAAACCACAAAGGTCATCATGTCTGGCTTTTTGCATAAAAAAAACATTCGCGAGCACTCCTTTTACAGTTTAACCCTATCTTACACGGGGGGGGGGATGGATTCCACCACTTTTGACTTTAGCTTTAAATAGCGTTTCAGCTATTCAAGCATTAGTGCTGATATTTGGTGACTTTTCCTAAAATTTATCGTATATTACATTTTCATCAAAATTTGAGGGCTATGGGGTGTTTCGTTTCGATGGCAACGGATTATTGAAAGGGTACTTTTATGAAATTTTATCAAAAATTATGTTATTTTCGTTTACAGTCAACTTTTCATCAGATCTGAATAGAAAATGAACATTGACAGTCAGAAACATATTTTCGCAGTTTTAATCGATATTATAAAATATAATTAAGATCGATGACGTCATACGTATTGCGCAATACTTGGCCGACAAACAAAATTTCTTATGTATTTACTTATTTTCATGAACAAATGAACTGGTCATGCAACAAACTGATAAGCACTAGTGCTCTTAGTGACATTGTGAGTATAAACAAACGGCATATTTGTAAATAGGAAGTACCTTATTACCCAAGAAAGGGAGCAATGTTGTTCTTGTAAAGTCAACATGTTGTACAAAAAGAATTGCCAAATTTGTGTCCAAAACGTTAAAGAATATGTTGTTACACAGTGATCTATATTATTACCGACTTATATATTAGTTTTGATGATAAGTTTCAGCCAGTAAAAGTTCCCGTTCACTTTGTATTAAATTTTTAAAAATACTGGTCAATTTCAACATTTTTACCTTATGATGACGTCATGGTGACGTCGTATGTCAATTAAAGTACACTAATTAAATTGTCCTGCGATTATCTATTACTGTACCAAATTTAGTTCAAATCCGTTAAATAGAACTAAAGTTATAAAGGTGTGGTGGGTTCCATCCCCCCCCGTGACCAGCCAGCCCAAAAAAGCCCGTGTAAGATAGGGTTAAGGCTTGCTTAGGCTAAGGTTTCATAAGGTTGAGGTTCGGTTTATGTTTTTAGTTTTAAAGTTGAGTTAAGGGCTTAAAAATTCTACGTTTTAGGTTAAATTTCAGAACAAGGAACTACACCGACGTCTGACTCATTGGGGTTTAAGATATAGCTAATATTTTGGTTTTAAAATAGTTTAAAATTAGGTTAGGTTAGGTAATTAAGGTTACGTTAGGTTAGGTTAAGAGTTAGTTTTTTAACCCGTGAGCTGCAACAACTTTTGATTCCCTTGGGATGCAAGGTATTGCCTTTTATTTTGTTTTAAAAGGTTTTTTTGTCCATCAACGTGTTAAGTAGTAAACAGGTCATATCAGATATTTGAATCAAAAGTTAAAAAAATATATATTGTGTTTGACTCATCGACTCGTGAAAAAAATGTCTTGGCTAGATTTCATATATATGACTTACTGTGTGGTTAGACAATCAAAGATCACCACTAGGAGAGCTGTACCGTACCACACGTCCCAGGCTAGTGACAATTGAATTCTCTAGTTCCTCTCAGCACAAAAAATGGTTAACTGTGTGGTCAACGAGAAAGTTATATTTTCCAAGAGATCAGAAGCCACAAACCCATGTATTTGCGTGCGGAAGCATCGAAGGGGAAGCTTTCCCCATTCACATGGTCTTCAAGTGGTCAAACTGTAATGTCCGTTTGAAAGTGGATTTTCATTTTAAAATGCAATAGTATCAGTTTTTATCCTATTTACATTTCAACTGTAATTCTTATTACTTTCGGTAGTCGTTAGTATTGTATGTGAAAATAGCTTGCTGTAATTTTATTGAAGAATACGATAACTAAGATAACTTCCCATCAGTCATTGAGGGTAACCACGTGAAAGTAAACAGACGGAATCACAGACATTTTATTTTATTACATTTTTATTACATTTGGGATTGTTATGAGAGCACTTTAACTTATCAAACTTGATTCTAAATATATGTAATCACTGACACCCTAGTTTCTCACTATAAAACTTGGTTGTAGTGTTATGCTATAGTTTTAAACAGTGTTGGCAAAATACGGTATAATTCCTATAGAACCTGTGGTTATTTACCATAAACCCTTGATAGGCGTTCTTGTTTGGCTTCAGGAGATTTTCACGCAAGCATTGTTCTTAGGGTCCCGGGAGTGAAAATTAATATTTTATTTACATTTATGTATCTGCAAGTCATAAAACAAAGACACAGATATAAAAACTTGTGAATTTTAGTTGTCAACAGAGCTTGTTTTACTTTGAGCAAACCGCGACCGTGCATACACGTGTTTTATAAGAACCAGTAAATTTTGGCCGAGCCTCATTGTTCTTAACTTTTTTGAGAATTTCAGCCTCAATTGTTCTTAAGCTGTTCTTATTCTTTAGAGTACTCATAAGAACAACAAAAGCAAGAAATAAATACTAAAGTAGACCAAATGCACCTTACCTGTGATCAGGAGGGAAAGCCGAATAAATCGCGATGGAAGGTCCATCGATTTCAACGTCTGGAGTAACTTAATTAATTGTGTTTGAGGACTTTGTTAAAAACAAGTAAACTTTGCATTTACTTCCAAATCCGAGCCTATATTAATCTTAGCTTATTCTTAATTTTTGGCCAAATCGAGCCTCGTCGTTCTTATAACACTGTTCTCATAAAAGAAAAACGTGTACTCAGCTTGTTGTGCGTGGAGCTTCAACTGGTTATTGGAACATTTTTTGTGTTTCTTGCACGGTCAAGCAATTAAACAAAAAAGGAAAAAAAAACGTAACAAAAAACGGCCTCGCTTCATAATCAGTTCACTTTATTAATTATCTATGACTAGCTACAAGTTAGAGCAGTTGGTAAATAATACTTATCGAAGTTTACGCCACTTCAATCCAAAAATGCAATGGTAACAGTCTTCTTCATTCACTCTGTTACAGAAATATTTCAAAAGTCATCTAAAGTTTTAATAAAACACATAACTTTATTCAGATTCAAAAAACGTTGGCCTCGCATGTCAGTTTGAAAAAAGTAACTGCGACTCATAATGAAATTGGGCCATCGCGCTGGAATTTTCATTTGATTACTAATAATCAGTTCTAAACTAATTTATATACTGCATTGAGCTCTCATTGTATTACAAAACACTGTTTACAACAAAACTATACCGATACTTGCAGTAACTATCATTTTTTTGCGCAATCAGGTACTGTGACACTGTCCCTTTTAACTTAAACTGCTTAGCACGTAGTTACAGTTAATCGAGAAGGGAGCCAAAACAAGCGGTGAAGCCGCAAGAATCGCAGCTCGCTTCGCTTGCCAACTCGTTCTCTCTGGCGCCTTGACGCTCGTTTTGGCTCCCCGCTTTTCTATATGACTGGAACGCCGAGTTCTACAGGCTGTTTTATACCAAACTTTTTTAAAGTGTTCTTTTGTCAGCTGCCAAACTAAATCATAAAATAGAACGCAACTAATGACACGACATGCAAGATTCCAAGGAGGCAAGCTGTTTTTGCGCAGCCGCTGGATATGACGTCATACGCGATCTCAGTGTGGGCCCTGTTGGTCATGTGATAATCGAAGGTATCGCCATCGGTGGCGTCGTTTGTTGGGTGGAACGCCCACATAAAGTACACAGGCTTACCAGACTGTAATACAACAAAACTGAGTGAGAATGTAGGTCGTGAAGACGCGGCGTTGGAGATGGGGGGGAAGGGGTGCGGGTGGAACGCCCACAAAGTATCCAGGCTTACCAGACTGTAAGCCAAGTACAACTGAGTTAGAATTTACTTTGCGAAGAGGCAGTGAAGGAGAGGGGAGGGTGGTGGGGGGGAGGTAGGTGGTACTGGAGTGATCGTGTTCACGGTTTTCAGAACGAATCGTTTGTTAAGGAAAAAGCTAGTTGTTTTTGCGACTAAAATTGTTAAATGGCAAACCTCACATCCAAACAGCAAAATTGTATTATTCTATCAATCCTAAAAAGCACATGTCTCTTTTGAATATGTATTTCAAAAATTGACCCTTCTCGAGTCTTGCCTCTGTCTGCGGCTAGGAATTTTTTTTAAAAGGAACAAATGTTCTGACAATGAAGCTTCGAGAGCAACTGCGAAGTTTTGAGGACCATCTGTGAAACAAAAAGCAAATCAGTCCGTCCAATAGACTACTACGTAAAAATACGCTTATTGTTTAAAGCTCATATCCAATGCATGTTAATAAAAAAAGAATAATAAGTATCGTCATCTCTCGACAGTCTTCAGTAAAACTATACAACACTCTTAAACACAAAGAAAAAAACTTCTAAGCTGAATTAGTTAAAAACTACAATAATACTAAAAGTGAAAACAATAACAAAAACATCAAACTAATGTTAGTTAAAAGCTCTCTTAATATGGAAGGTTTTGAGACCAGTTTTAACATTCCACGTTCGTGCCAAAAACTATTAAATAGATACTTATATGCATATCCTGTTTGAAATACAAAAAGCAAAACAAGAGAATGTGAAAAAATCACAGTTTATGTTTTGTGATATCATGGCGGTTGTGTTTACCTCAAACTGAAGGTCCTTTTCATTTCCTGTTTGCCGTTTGCGAGAAAACTCTAAAGTTGTATTACCACCAATCTCCGTTGCACTTTTCAATGTGAAATCCATTTCTACATCCTGAAGAGGTTTGGCTTCTCTGGTGGAGTACAAGTCCTGAGTGGAAGCCAACGATTAACGGTGACTTACATGTAGTGTTTTGAAAATACTTTCCTTACGCTAGTAACGTTAGCTTTTAGTTTCTGTATCCCGTAAATGCCCCCCCCCCCTTTGCCGTACCTGTATCCCGTTTATAACCCCCCTGTAGCGTCCTTGTATACCGTACACAATCCCCGCTGTGCCGTCCCTGTATACCGTACACAACCCCTCCTGTGCCTCCCCTGTATACCGTGTATAACCTCCCCTGTGCCGTCCCTGTATATAGGCCTTGGCGGATTGCGCTAGCATAATTTTTGGCATAATTGGAGGAAAAAGCATAATTTCTTAAACGAGCACTGCCACGGCATAACTAGCAAATTTTAGCACTTTTTGGAGCATAAATTCATAAAATTTAGTAAATATGGTGTATTTTCTACATAAATAAATT
>JAOBRG010382506.1:0-11065 GCA_027574985.1 Umimayanthus nakama | reverse complement strand
GGATGATAATCGAGTTAAGCATGTACCAAACCAGTGAATAGAGAAGCTGACTAAAAAACTGTTTTTTCATTTTTTTTTGCTAAAGCACGTTAAAAAGAAGGACTTTAAACGAAGCGTATAAAGTATTCCGGCAACTGTTAGTACTGCTTCCTTCAACCCATTTCAGCTTGTTATTGCTCCCAACGGAGATATCCATCGTGCCTTTGCTAAGACGTACCTAAACTGGACGACGAAAGACCTACTGTTTTGCTGTATATAAACACTTACACGAAATGCTTTGCTAACAAATTAAACCGGCGAACTGTAAACCTTAACAACGAGCTTAAACCTCCTTGCTATAACGAAGACCTGGTAATAATGACCCTGTCACGCTATTGCATATGAGAAAAACGTATTATATAGTTGCGTATGAAATTCATAAACTGATTATAATACACTCAATGTGCCCTCAAAAAATACAGAAATGTTCGTATACTTCCAGTTTTGAATTTATGAGTAGCGTTAGAAGTAGCATATCGATAACTTCTGTAATGCCAGCGTATGGTCGGCCCACTTTACCTATGAGTAACGTACATTTCGCGTAGTTTTTGCGTATGTAGCGTACATGTAGGCCTGCGTCTGCTTAACGTATAAACCGTACGTCCGAATACGCACAGAGGTTTTAAGCGTGTTTGAGAAAAGATACTCTGCCTCGCCGTATGCCAGCGTATGGCACCGTATGCGATCGTGCTTGAAACGTATACAGCCTAAGCCTAACGCACCTTCAGCGTATGTTAGCGTCTACCAGCAGATGTTCATGCGCTGGCATATGCGCTAGTACGATTCACAATAGGCGAATCTTTGTTTACATTTTTGATTCTTTAGCATGTGTACCCTTGTTTTTACTCGAGCTACAAAATCGCTTGTTCTGAATATTGAAAGAACTTCACAAAATTAGCTTCGTCTAAAAATATGAAGCCGATATGTTGAATAGTTTTCGTGTGACGCGTGCTTAAAACCTGGAAATTTTACAAAGAATGTATGGCTCATTAAGGATTTTGCCACCCAGCTGTTTCGAGTTTTTATGAACATCTATATTTTCTTTAAAAATGTATGGACAGAACCGAAAGTTTAGTCCAGTATTTTCCTCGACTAGCTCTCTTAAAATTTACATTCAATTTTATTTTATCTTGTTTCTTTCTCTACCTGAAAGGGTAAGCTAATGAAGCAGAATGTAAACAATGACGTCACGAAAGATTCGCCTATAGTGTGATAGGGCCATAACCAGAAATACTTAATTATAACTAGCTGTACGCCTAAGAACCGACCACTCGATTTCGGTTTGAAATTTTAAATTCTCTCAAACTTTGCCCACAAGTTTTAACTTGAAAAGTATTCTGTCCTCATCACTGAATTGCATTTTTCTCTTTCAATTTTTTTTTAAAAAAGAAATTTGTAGGCTTGGGAAGGTCCAACGATCAAAATGTTTGTTTAGTCGCTTTTGTCGCAGACGAAAATCAGTCAACTTTGGTTGCAGCTTACTTGAATGTAAATTTGAAAGAACAATTTGTGAAGTTTCCTTCGAAACTAAACCATGCTCACTGTTGGAAATCATAACTCTCTTTAGAGATAGCGACAGGAACATTTTCTTGAATGGAGACATTTTGCTCAATGGAAGTTGAGCTGACTTGAATGGCACTTTGAAATGGAGTCATGAATGGGCAGTTGTTCTTCAAAAAACGAGGCATCTTAACAATGACAAAATATCACCAAAACCTTCAAAGATTTTTTTTAACAAACTCTCAGATTGCTTCTTGATATTCATTTGGTAAATTGTAGCCGATTTCTAGGCAGTTGTGCTTAAGTTTCTCTTAATTAATAGTGGAAACTAAAAATTTGAGAAGATTACAATGAATAACATGCTGAACGTTTTTTATAACACCAGCCATCACTAAGTTGTACTAATCTTTAACTACAAACAAGTAAACCCTTCATAAACTACATTGGCAATAAAAAGTGAAAAGGAGCTTATTTCAAAGCATCTCAAACCGGAGTCTATAGAGCAGCATGTGATTTAACGATCTCGCTATTTCAGCTGCCGCAATTTAAACGGTTTACCTTAGGTTTTGTAGCATTTCATTATTTTTTAGCAATTTATAAGAATAATGTTTTAAATGAAAAAGTGAGGATGAAGTTGCTCCGAACAATGAACTTCAACCATTCGAACTGTCTGATTCTTTTATCTAAGAATCTGTACAGTTTTTTGATTAGGGTTTATAGAGGCTGTTAGGTTAAAACGTGTGACTTGTCTATGCATGCTACGGTTGGCCTTGATCAAAGGAACAATAACACAATATTGTCGTTATTGGACTCGTTATTGATCAAGAAAACTTTTTAAAAATGTCTTAAAAAGCTGATAAAGAACAAGTTGAAAATTTAGCACTTCTTCAAGTTCTTTGTTCAAGCATCGAACTTTGGTTTCAGCGCAGATCAGTAACAGAGAACAGGAGTTAGTGAACGCTTTTTTAAAAAAGCAGTTACAGTTTACAGCTCGCAATCTCAATGCGAAACAGAGCGTCTTCAAGATTTCAAAAGCTTTTTGTAGGTCACCAAGCAACGTGTACTGTATAACTCCCATCTCAAAGAGTTAATGTGAACGCGTGATCACCCCCCCCCCTCCCATTTAATAACATAATTGTCAAGATGTTGCTCCTCTCCTACACATAAGGCATTTTTGCTCACTTTCAGCTCCATCGTGACACAAAGAGGAAAGGCGAGGTTTTAATTTATTTTGCCCAGGCCTAGAGTCAGCGGTTCGGCGTGACCCGCAGCTGTAACTAACAAGCATTCTTAGCTCCATTGTATGCATAGGTCGCACATGATACCCCTGGTATATTCATGTAGTCGTATCGTGACTCATCAACCAGGAACCTGACAGGGTTCTCAGTTCCGCGTGTGTTTAGACACCTCAGCTTAGTATTAAGGATTTCGTATAGCTTTTAACGCTGTCCGGCGTACATTTAAAGAAAACCCAACTTAACAAGAAATGAAGCTCTTTTTGCTCGTTTTCGTTGCTTTGTTTGGTCGTCGTCTTTGCATACCAATCCCAGGTATGATAAACATATTGAATTACTGAGCCATACGTTGACAGAGACTTGCTATTTATTCCAGATTATTTGATATTTTGTGTTTGGCAGCTTGTGCAAGAACGAGCAACCACTCATTAAAAGCGAAATACCAGTATGTTCAAATGAACGCCCTGCGATAATGCAACGCAGATGCCGGAAATTGGTTTTAAACAGACAATTCTATGTTTCTACGCTTTGTCGTGCAGTGTTCTGAACGGAAATGTTGTTTTCGCTTTGAAATGTTTTGGTACGAGTTAAAGAAGACAATCCCTACATCTGTATAACATCAACTTCCAACTTCCAATAAAACTGAACAGTTTTGAGGAACTGGTAAAGCTTCTCGTACCAGATGTAAAGATGGTATCAATTTCTGGCAAAAAATGCTTACATGAAGTTTTGAAAACTATATTTCTTGCTGTTAAGAAAGACGCCTGCAGGTTTTAACGTTTTTTGGTAATTTAGGTGCCTTGGGCCCGTCGTGTTCTCAAATCGGGACCTTTATGCTAGTGTTGTTATAAATGTTATAACATTCCAAATTTAAAATAGGAGTTTCATCATTTTGGATCTGTGATCTTGTTCAGTCAAAAATAGTCAAAAATAGTATAGTACACAAAAAAGTGCAGTAAACAAATGTTGAAAATAGAAACACTTTTAAATTCGCAAGTCTTTGAGCTCCAGTTAAAGCTGAAAACACTTGCTAAACAAGGAATTATGCTGTGGTGGTTCAGAAAAGCAAAACCAAAATAAGAAGAAGTTACTGAAACATGTAATTCCATATTTTGCCTAAAGTTTCCGCCACGTTGACCTGCAACGAAGGGCTTTGTCAGAACCGTCAAGGTTTACGAACAATATACCTTCTTGCGCATAGACCTCTTTTCTTCAATCGATGTATTTAACAGAGATCCCCTCGAGAATTTGAAGTTGTGTTCTTTTGCTTAGTAGCACAAAACTTTCGTTACCATCTAGCTAAAAGAAATAGTTACTTTTTTAAATTGTTTTAAGAACAATTCTATTGTTGTAAGATTAATGTGTGAACGTCCTTAACGCAAAACTTGTGCGCTGCACCAGCAGTTAGAAGTCTAAACTCAGGTCAAGATTGCGTTCACGATGCCAAACAGTGTTTAGGTTAGCAAAAAATATGTTAGTTAGTACTATAAAGCTACAGTACTTATCCGCTATTGAGAACCTGGGTTTTTCTAGGTTAGCCTAAACAGGTTCATATTTTAATGGTGCTAACCGTTTAGTGAAGTTTTGGCTGTTTAGGTTCTTCATCAGGTTCTTAGTTTTAGAAGAAAGATATACTAGTGTAAGGTAGAAGGGTAGCATCCCTGTGATATTAGTGTCAGTTGTCATCAATGTGGTTTTGGTGTCAGTTGTCATCACTCTGGTATAAGTTTCAGTTGTCATCACTGTGATATTACTTTCAGTTGTCATCACTGTGGTATAGGTTTCAGTTGTCGTCACTGTGATATTAGTGTCAGTTGTCATCACTGTGGTATAGGTTTCAGTTGTCGTCCCTGTGATATTAGTGTCAGTTGTCATCACTGTGGTATAGGTTTCAGTTGTCGTCACTGTGATATTAGTGTCAGTTGTCATCACTATGGTATAGGTTTCAGTTGTCGTCACTGTGATATTAGTGTCAGTTGTCATCACTGTGGTATAAATTTCAGTTGTCATCACTGTGGTATAAGTTTCAATTGTCATCACTGTGATATTACTTTCAGTTGTCATCACTGTGGTATAGGTTTCAGTTGTCGTCACTGTGATATTAGTTTCAGTTGTCGTCACTGTGGTCTTAGTGTCAGTTGTCATCACTGTCATATTAATGTCAATTGTCATCACTGTGATATTATAGTCAGTTGTCATCACTGTGATATTATAGTGTCAATTGTCATCTCTGTGGCATTAGTGTAACTTATCATCACTTTGACATTGGTGACAGCTGTAATCTCTGTGATATTAGAGTCAGTTGTTGTCACTGTGGTGTTAGTGTCAGCTGCCATCACTGTGATATTTGTGTCAGTTGTCATAACTGTAGTTTTAGTGTCAGCTGTCAGACCTGTGATCTTAGTGACAGCTGTCATTACTGTATTGCTAGTGTCAATTGGCATCCACTGTGTTATTATTATCTGCTGTGATCAGTGTTATATTAGTGTTAGCCAAAATCAGTGTGATATTAGTGTCAGTTATCATTAGTTGTCGTAACATTGATCTTGGTGGCAAAAATCCTTACTGCAATAATAGTACCAGTTGCCATCACCGGCTAAGACATTAGTGTCAGCTGTCATTTTTATGATATAATTAGTTTCAGTTAATGATATTATTATCAAATTTCATTACTGCGATATTAGTATCAATTGTTATTAGTTAAAAATTATAGATATTAGTGTCAATTGTCGTAACTGTTTTATTAGAGCCAGCTATTGTTACTGTGATTTTAGTTTCAACTGTCAAACGTGTAATATTAGTGAGACCTATCATTACTGAGTTACTAGTGTCAGTTTGCATCACTGTGATATTAGTCTCAGCTGTCATCACTGTGTTCTTAAGGTCAGTTGCCATCACTGTAATATTAGTGTCAACTGTCATCAAAGTGATATCAGGGTCAGCTGTCATCACTTGATGTTAGTGTCAGCTGTCACAACTGTGATATTAGTGTCAACTGTCATCATTCTGTTATTAATATCTTTTGTCATCACTGTGACATTAGTGTCAGCTGTCATCGTTTTTTGTTAGTGTCAGCTGTAATCACTGTGGTATTAGTGACAGTTGTCATCACTGTGACTCTAGTGTCAGTAGTCATCACTGTGATATTAGTGTCAGTTGTCATCACTGTGATATTAGTGTCAGTTGTCATCATTGCGATATTATTGAAAGTATCAGTTGTTATCATTGTTACATCAGTCATCATGCCACAATTCTGGTTTTAGTGTCAGCTGTCAGCACTGTGATATTAGTGTCATGTGTCATCACGCCATATAAGTGACAGCTGTCATTACTGTGATATTAGTGACAATTGTCATCACTGCGATTTAGTGACAGTTGTAATTACTGTGATTTTAGTGTAATTTGTCATCACTGCCATATTAGTGACAGCTGTCATTACTGTGATATTAGTGACAGTTGACATCACTGTGATATTAGTGTCAGTAGTGATCATTGCGATTTTTAGTAAAAAATGACATCACTGTGATATTGGTGTCAGTTGTAATCACTGTGTTTTTACTGTAGTCTTTCAACACTGCGTTATTAGTGACAGTTGCCATCACCACGATCTTAGTGTCAGTTGTCATTATTGCGATATTAGTGAAAGTTGCCATCACTGCCAAGTTATTGGCAGTTGTCAATACTGTGATGTTAATGTCAGTTGTTATATTTGCGATACTAGTGAAACTTGTCATCACTGCCGTATTAGTGACAATTGTCATCACTGCGATAATTGTGACAGTTGCCATCACTGCGATATTAGTGATTCCATTATCGCTGTGATATTAGTGATAGTTGTCATCACTGCGATATTTATGATAGTTGCAATCACTGCGGTATTAGTGATAGCTGTCATAGTTGTGATATTTGTGACAGTTGTCGTAATTGCGGTATTAGATACAGTTGTCATCACTCCGATATAAGTGACAGCTGTCAACACCGTTATATTAGTGACAGTTGTGATCATTGCTATATTATTGCCAGCTCTCATCACTATGATCTAAGTGACAGTTCTAATAACTGCTATATTAGTGTCAGTGGTCACAACTGCAAAATTAGTTTCAGTTGTCATCACGGTGATTAACGTGTCGTCAGCTGTCTTCACTGCAATACTAGTGTCAGTTTTCAAATCTGCGATGTTAGTGACTGTTGTCAACACTGTGATATTAGTGACAGCTATCATCACTGTGATATTAGTGAAATTTGTCATCAGTGTGATATATTAGTGTCAGTTGTCATCACTACGATATTAGTGACAGCTCTAATCACTGTGATATAAGTGAAAGTTGTCATCACTGCAGTGTTAGTGTCATTTGTCATCACTGCGGTTATAGTACCAGTTGTGATCACTGTGTTATATTAATGTCAGTTGTCATCACTGCGATATTAGTCTGAGCTGTCATCACCGTGATATAATAGTGTCAGTTGTCACCACAGCGGAATTAATGTCAGTTGTCATCACTGTGACATATTAGGGTCAGTTGTTATCACTGCAGTATTAGTGACAGTTGTCATCACTGCGACATTAGTGATAGCTCTCATCACTGCGATGTTAGTGATAGTTGTCATCACTACAATGTTAGTGTCATTTGTCATCACTACGATCTTAGCGTCAGCTCTCATCACTGTAATATTTGTGATATTTGTCATTACTGCGATGTTAGTGTCAGTTGTCATTATTGTCATATTAGTGACATTTGTGATCACTGCGAAATTTGTGAAAGTCGTCATCACTGAGATATTAGTGTCAGTTATCATAACTGTGATATTAGTGTCAGTTGTCATCACAGCAATTTTAGTGATAGTTATTATTACTGCGACATTAGTGTCAGCTCTCATCACTGCGATATCAATGTGATATTTGTGATAGTTGTCATTACTGCGATGTTACTTTCAGTTGTCATTATTGTGATATTAGTGACATTTGTGAGCACTGCGAAAATTGTGAAAGTTGTCATCGCTGTGATATTAGTGAAATCTCTCATCACTGTGATAATAGTGACACTAGTCATCACTGTGATATTAGTGATAGTTGTCACCACTGCAATGTTAATGTCATTTGCCATTATTACGTTATTAGTGTCAGTCGTGATCACTGTGATATGGTAATGTTAGTTCTCATCACTGCAATATTAGTGTCAGCTCTAATCGCCGTGATATATTAGTGTCAGTTGTCATCACTGTAATGTTAGTGTCACTTGCCTTTATAACGATATTAGTGTCAGTTGTGGTCACTCTTGTATACTAATGTCAGTTGTCATCACTGCGATATTAGTGTCAGCTGTCATCACTTGTGATATTAGTAATAGTTTTCATTACTGCTATGTTAGTGTCGGTTGTCATTATTGTGATATTAGTGACATTTGTGATAACTGCAAAACTTGTGAAAGTTTTAATCATTGCGATATTAGTGTCAGCTGTCACCACTGTGACATTAGTGTCAGTTCTCATCACTGCGATTTTAGTGATAGTTGTCATTACTGCGATATAAGTGTCATTAGTCATCATTATGATACAAATTACAGTTGTCATAGCTGTGATACTCTTGACAGCTGCCACCCTTATGATATAAGTGACAGTGGTCATCACATCGATATTAGCGACAGTGGTCATCACTGCGATATTAGTGACAGCTCTCATCACTGTTATATTAGTGACAGTTGTCATGACTGCTGTATTTGTGACAGTTGTCACCAAAACGATGCTAGTGATAGTTGTAATCACTGTTACATTAGTGAGAGTTGTCGTTCCTTCAATATGTGTGACAGTTGTCATCACTGCGATAATAGAAACAGTTGTCATCACTGTGATGTTAGTGATAGTGTTCGTCACTGCGATGTTAGTTCCGGTTGTCATCACTATGATTTAAATGTCAGAAGTTATCACCGCGATATTAGTGACATTTGTCATCACTGCGATCTTTGTGTCAGTTCTAGTCGTGGCGCTATAAGTGACAGTTGTCATCACTACGGTATTAGTGACAGCTGTCATCACTATGAAAGAAGTGAGAGTTCTGATCACTGCGATATTAGTGTCAGTTTTTATCATTGTGATATTAATGACATTTGTCATCAATGTGGTACTTGTGACATTGTACTTGTGATATTAGTGTCACCTCTCATCATTGTGATATTAGTGATAGTTGTCATCACTGCGAAGGTAAATTCAGTTGTTACTATTTCGATATTTGTGACAGTTGTCACCACTGGGATAATAGTAATAGTTGTCATTACTGCGATGTTAGTGTCAGTTGCCATTATTGTGATATTAGAGACATTTGTGGTCACTGCAAAATTGGTGAAAGTTGTCATCACTGCGATATTGGTGTCAGCTGTCATAACTGTGATATTAGTGTCAGTTGTCATCACTGCGATTTTAGTGATAGTTATCATTACTGCGATATCAGTGTCAGCTCTCATCACTGTAATATTAGTGATAGCTGTCATTACTGCGATGTTAGTGTCATTTGTCATTATTATGATATTAGTGACATTTATGATCACTGCGAAATTTGTAAAAGTTATCATTACTGCGATATTAGCGTAATTTGTCACTCATTGTGATATTAGTGACAGTTATCATCACTCGATATTCTTGAGAGCTGTCTTCATTATGATATATGTAAAAGTTGTCATAACTTCGATATTAGCGACAGTTTTCATCACTGCGATATTAGTGACAGTTTTCATCGCTGCGATATTAGTGACAGCTCTCATCACTGTGATATTAGTGACAGTTGTCATCACTGCTTAATTTGTGACGGTTGTCACCACAACGATATTAGTGATAGTTGTCATTACTCTTATATAAGTGACAGTTGTCGTTACTGCGATATTTGTGACAATTGTCATCACTGCGATAATAGAAACAGTTGTCATCACTGTGATGTTAGTGATAGTGTTTGTCACTGCGATGTTAGTTTCAGTTGTCATCACTGTGATTTAAATGTCAGTAGTCATCACACCGATATTAGTGACATTTGTCATCACTGCGATCTTTGTGTCAGTTCTCATATTTGCGCTATTAATGACAGTTATCATCACTGAGATATAAGTGACAGCTCTCATCACTTTGAAATTAGTGAGAGTGGTCGTCACTGCGATATAAGTGTCAGTTGTCATTATTGTGGTATTAGTGACATTTGTCATCAATGCAATGCTAGTGACAGTTGTCATCAATGTGGTATAAAGGTGTAAGTTGTCATCACTACGATAATAGTGTCAGTTGTCATTCCTGCGATATTAGTGTCAGCCTCATCATTATGATATTAATGATAGTTCTCGTTACTGCAATGTTAATTTCAGTTGTTATTACTTTGATATTTGAGACAGTTGTTGGCATTGGGATATTAGTGTCAGCTGTCATCACTATGATAAAAGTGACGTTATCATCACTTCGTTATTAGCGACAGTAGTCATCACTGCGATATTAGTGACAGTTGTCATCAGTGCTTTCTTTGTGTTAGTTCTTATCTTTGCACTATTAGTGACAGTTGTCATCACAGCGATTTTAGTGTAAGTTGTCATTATTGTGATATTAGTGACATTTGTCATCATTGCGATACTTGTCACAATTCTCATCAATGTGGTATAATGGTGTTAGTTGTCATCACTGCGATATTAGTGTCAGCTCTCATCACTGTGATATTTGTGAAATTAGTGAGAGTTGTCATCACTGAAATATTAGTGTTAGTTGTCATTATTGTGATATTAGTGACATTTGTCATCATTGCGATACTTGTCACAATTCTCATCAATGTGGTATAATGGTGTTAGTTGTCATCACTGCGATATTAGTGTCAGCTCTCATCACTGTGATATTAAAGACAGTTGTCATCACCTGCGATATTCTTAACAGCTGTCATCACAATGATATAAGTGACAGTTGTCATCACACTTCGATATTAGCGACATGTGTCATCACTGAGATTTTTGTGTCAGTTCTCATTTTTGCGCTATTACTGACAGTTGTCATCACTGCGCTATTAGAGACAGTTGTCGTCACTGCGATATCAGTGACAGCTCTCATCACTGTGAAATTAGTGAGAGCTGTCATCACTGTGATATTAGTGTCAGTTGTCATTATTGTGATATTGATGACATTTGTCATCAATGCGATACTTGTCGCAATTCTCATCAATGTGGTATATTGGTGTTAGTTGTCAGCACTGCGATATTAAGCCTGGTTTCCATATGGTCAAAACAGTCGGCGATCGAGATCGGCGACCGATTAACCGGAAGTACTCTGATGAC
>JAOBRG010382495.1:0-11065 GCA_027574985.1 Umimayanthus nakama | reverse complement strand
TTCGGTTGCCGTCTTTGCTCAAGTTTTCGCCAAAAAGTTTATTGTTTGCGACGTCTTTTTTCGTTCGGCGGCCAGTTGATCGTTGCGACCCCAGCCATTACATGGAAAACGTGCCTTAAAGATCAACACGAAAAGCTTCTTAAACGATTAACAGGAAAAGCTTCGCGGCTACACAAACTTGTAAAACTTTACTCATACACTCATTTATCAAGTTACGTTTTATGGGAAAAAAGTCTTTTTAATAGAAGTTTGTTGTATTATAACGTTGTTGACTTTGCGTTCTTGTTGCTTAAAATTTGAGGATTTTATCAAGCAGTTCCGTCGGCAGCGAGGAGAGCACAAAAAGTAACGTATAAGTTTATACACTATTTGCACGTGGAACAAGCTGGCATTCATTGAGCTGAACATACAACGCAGAAAGAAGAACTTTAAAACTTTTGAGTTTTGTAATAAGAGAAACGACTGAAGTATACGCAAACAAAAGAGAATTAGTAGTTGTTGTCTCGGCTGAAGGAAACACGTCATTCAAACAGCTCAGTAGTGTGTTCGAGGACACAGTACATAAACGCACAATGAGCGGGATAACGTTTTTGTATTAGTGTATAAACGCAATATACATTTTCAACTGAGATATAAATTAGTTCCGTCAAGTAATTCTGTTTGTGACATACCTACGCCTACGAATAATAGATAGTAATAGAAAAGCTTAAAAACATTATTGATATTTTTAAAAGCTTTTAAAGTTTAAGACTTGTATTAAGACACCCGTTCAAGGAAAGATCGAACTGAAAGCGTTGCGACACTTCTTGCGATGGTATTTCACTCGTCTGACTTTTTGATCAAAACACTTCAAAATGGCGGAAAGAGTATTGATAGCGTTTTGGTGAGGTAGTTGACCTGTTTTGTTGCAGTGCATCAAGTGGTATGACGTGGTATACTCCCTGTCTTCACGCACTTATGACTAGCACGCTTGACATAAAATAAAAGGATTGCGAAATAAAAAGTTAGAACTACAAAAAGATAACTTGTATAGGGCAAGTTCTAAGATCCAAACGTCATAGAAATAACGCCCTTTTAAAACTTCAATGTAAATTTTTAGGAATTCCTTGTATTTTGACGAAGAAACGTCAATAAAAAGATATGATTCTATAGTTTGGAACAAACAACAAAATATTTTTATCAAATCATATGTTTCATACGTTATATATTTTATAGTGTATTGGAATGTATTTTTATATTTTGTGGGATACCTGTAAACTAGCTTTTCAGCTAAGTGTATTTACCCACGTTAAATAAAGTATCTATCCATCTATCTATACGTTCGTCGATTACCATAAATCTATCTTTTCAAAAGAAATGCCACACAAATATTTTAATTTCTGTTTGAAAGTAGAGATGAATGAAAGGTCCTGCTCTATGTGTGTGCGAAAACGAAATTAAATGTAAACTACGCAATCTTCAAGTCAACAGACCTTAAAAGCAAAAAAGCTTGCAGAATGGATGAAACTAAAGTTTTTCTCAGTAGAACCAGTGCCAGCAATTTCTTCCAGTATTTTAGTCCTTTTTGTGTTGTTTTTATCTTATACGACAACTGTTATTATGCTTTCGACAGTATTGTTTGTTTGCCGTCATGGTATATTGGCTTTGCTAACAGGGGAAGGGGAGGTTCCTTTATGTGCAAGTGTTTCTTCAAGTAGGATACATTTTAAAAAGGTAAGTTTTATTATTGTTTTCACGCGCGTAATTCAAAACAAAAAGAAGCGTGGGTTCATTTTATCTACCCAATGACATATGAAGGTCAAACCCCAAGTTGTTTCCACTCTAAGGAGCGAATATATTAAGGGTGTCCTTACAATATAGGACTCCGACAAAATACTTGAGGGACTGAATATAGTTTTTTTTTGATTGGATGAGAAAAGTGAGCACAGAACGCGTGCAAGTTATTGTGGAATACTGGATCTTGCTCTGCATACGATTTATGTTTAAAATTAGTCACAGTTTGTTACATTTGATTCCACGCGATGTAATTTTTTTTTATTCCTTTTGTTTTTTAATTTTACACAATTAAGGAACAATCTTTTCTTGTTTATGGGAACCTTTTTTGACAGGCAAAACCATTTTTCCGAAGATTTTTAAATGTATCCTGTTTGGTTGTCGATAATGAAGAAAAGGAACACTATACTCCAAACGCTTTAGTTCCTTTAATCAGTATTAAAGAGAGACATCAGCGAAGCAAACACACCTTGTATACCTTGTTTTCGTGAGAAAAGCAACTTTCCCTTATAGAATGTTCCGGAAACGTATGTTTCCGTCTCCGTATTTATTAACCCAATTGTTCATCCATTGCAATTCAAATCCGTTATCAGTTACACAAGATAAGATGACGTCCGCTTAGAAAAAGCACGCAGGCAGACTGATGGATTGTTCAAGCTCCATAATACCCGAAAGGGAACGCATATTGTAGCCAAAGAATAATTTGAATGGGACACTTCCGAAGAACAAAGTGATATGAAAGAAGGTGGACCATTCTGTATGGTATACCTTGTTTCCTTAAATAAACGCCGCGGGGTTTATTAATTTTTCGTGATTTCAGTGCGGCGTTTAATCGAGGGCGGCGTTTATTTAAATTGATGTTATTTTTTAAACAACCCACCGTAATTTTACTTTAAAAAGTAGAAGAAAAAGGTACAGTTCAAGCTTAATAGTTTTAGAACTACAACTTGTTGCGCTTGTAAACGTGTAATACTGAATCAGATAAATTTGATGATGTGGATTTTTGTCTGTGCCTTTTAAACTTTAAGCTTACAGGGTGCGGCGTTTATTCGAAGAAATACGGTAACACAGCAACCGTTGTGTCAGCCGTAAAACAAAATACCTCCATTGCCAGTTTGTGTTAGAGACGTTTAGACTTGACTACGACTACTAGTTCAATTGACTAATTCTTAGCTTTTGAGTTCGTCGTGCTGAATACGAAATCTCCTGCAGTTAAAGTAATAAACAAGGAGGACAGTCACAAGATTTAATCCGACAACGACCTTGCAAACTCGTCTACACGGATCAAGAGTTTCAGATTTCCGGTCCAAATTCAAAAATAAAGTGAGCACTCATAAATTCAGGCTTTGTATTGGGCGATGTTTAACAATGGTCTGATTCAATAGATTTTAATATGAAATGCTCGCTTTTCCTTTGAGTTTGCAGCGGAAGTCTGAAACTCTTGAGTCGCACTCCTTGTCAAGTTTAGTGGTTACCAACACTAATAATGTTTTTATTTTGCCAGATTAAAAACAAATGCGCTGCTAGATTCCTACAGTCACAGTGTGTGTACTGTTGAGTTTAGCATCCGTGACGTGACGTGACGTTATTACAATACTTGAAGTAGCACTAGAGTGTATAGTTGCACACTATGCTTACTCACCATGAACAATTACACTCAAGGCTTTGTTATAGTATTAATTAAACATGCATCGAAGATATGTTCTTCCATGTCACTTCAATGAAATTGACGACACATATTTTAAAACTAAAAGCGTGCACAAGGTGTTCCGACTTCATTTGTGGTTCGGTGTCCATCAAGAAGAGATCCAGGAACCAACAAAATAATCATCCAACCTATAACTGTTGAGCATTGCATTGTCAAACATCTTGGTTAAGTTGGCGTGAATATTTCTGGCCACCCGTAACTCCCGGTTAATTGCTGAAGGATCTTTTAAGATCGCGCTCTTCAACAAGATGAATTTCAGCATAGCAGGCATCCACAAGTTGCAACAACACAACTTCACAACAGCTCCATCTACAGACAAATTAGCTGCAACAGACTGGCACAACTCCCAAGTCTTTGAAAAAAGCTGCTACATCTTGATGGGACTGGTGGCAGTAATTGGTCTTGTAGGAAATGGTTTGGTCTTCATGACGATAACCTTGCGGCCTCATATGAAGAACGTCATTAACTACTACATCAGAAACCTCGCCCTTGCTGACTCACTCATACTGCTTGTTGGTCTCCCTCTTGCCATTGTCAAAGTGGAGTTTATCTATGACTGGCCCCTCGGAAAGTTTGTCTGTGAGGTGATAGTACCTTTAACAGACACCTTTATTAGTGTCTCCGCGTGGACAATTGCAATAATCGCTATCGAGAGACACCGTGCGATCGTGTTTTACCGCTACTGTACATCGTTGAAGTATCCACGAATTGCTCTTACCATCACCTGGATGGTGTCCTTCTCTGTCGGTTCTTTACCTCTGTTGATTGTAACACAGCTCCTGAAAGGCGATGGATACGCAGTGTGCCTTCCCATGTGGCCAGAAAATCCAGCAAGTGCAGAAATGATTTACAACCTGTTAACAAGTGTTATCTTTTACCCATTACCACTAACAGTCATCTTGTGGACATACGTCTCCATTTCCAGTAAAATCCGTGAAAGTAAGCGGTTTAACAGGAGACTGTCCAGAGATCTTGGAACAAGCAAAGCCAAGAACAAGTGTCAACATGAAGAGAAACGCATCAAGATTGTGATGAAAGCCAAGAAAATCCTCACCCCGGTTGTTGTAGCGTTTGCTGTCACCATGCTCCCGTTCTATTGTATCAAGATGGCGATCCCGTTTTATGAACCTTTGCTGATCTACAAATATTTGACGGTGCTTGTAAAGATATGTTTCTTGCTAGTCATTGTTAATTCGGCCGGTAACCCAATCATCTACGCTATAGTATGCAAATCGTTTAGGAACGAGATCAAAGAACTTTTGAAATGTAGAGTGAGTTCTGATTATCACAACCGAATTTCGAACTTTTATACTTCTTCGATGAAGAGAAGACGACATAGCAGCGAAAGAAGCTACGTTTAGAGCTTCGTAAATATTAAATACTCATAAAGTCTTTTAGCCCACTTTGGTGTATAAGTTACCTACGAAGATTGTAATTTCTTAAACTGAATACTTCTGAAAGAAGTGATATTGTCCAAGTAAATAAACTTTAAGACCAATAAACTGATAGACCTACAAGACAGAACTTTCTGATGGCCATTCGTCTTTCTGATAGCTTGTTTTCGTAATAGAGGTTAACTACTCTACCTTTTTCTGGTTTAAAGATGTAAACTTGAAAACGTATTAGATTGTTTAAATTCTTTGAATCCTTGTTTGTTTCTTCGTATAAGGTGAAGCAACAAAAGTGGACAACCAATAATAATGCATTTTGCATTTTTCAAGTCTCAAAGTTCATTTCAGAAACTTGTTGTAACAAAACAAACTAAAATACATGTTGTTGTATCAAAAATATAACAGTTTAGCAAACAAAAGCATGTCCTTAAGAAGTTCATCTTCCCATGTATCAAAAATTCCTACCGTGTATAAGACCGATTCGCGTTGCTTTATTAGTATTCAGGAAGCTGCCACCACCCAACTGCAAAGTTTGGATGCACTATAGCGTTTAAAAGATTTAGAAGAGCACGTGTTTTGCATTAACCATTTACCTAAAATATTTTTTCATTTTATATTCTTTTTTCTTCTTTTAAAACTTATGGAATGTCAAGTTAACAACCAGTTTTAGCCATTCAGTTGTAAAACGAAATTAGTATCATACTAGTTTTCGAAGCAGTTCTTCGCAGGCTCACTAATGGAGTTGATGTATGTGTGAATTATTAAAAATCAGTTTCTGAATGAAATTTTTGCAAGAGAACAACTTTCTTCTGGTTATAAGGTTACATATAAAATCCATATACAAGGGGCAAAAACATACCTTGGAAGTAATAAACAAACGAGCGTTATTTTTTATCATTTTTATAAATAATATTTTTAAATCATGTTTGTGAAAACAGGTAAGATGATAGTATTAAAAAATATAAACCTTATCAAAGAATGTTGGACCGTCAGCGTCAGTTCAAACTAGTTTAAAAGTGCACTTTTTCAAGCGAGACACGATATCTATAATAAGGAAAATAATAATAGAGAAGAGCTATTTTGGTAAGGTTGTTACGTTGTAAAGCACTCTTGAGCAGGCAAGCGGATTTCCTGCTCGTTGTGTTTTACCAGGCTTCGTCGCATCAAATCAACGCATTACGAACAACAGTTTCAATCAAGATGAACACACCCACATATTGTGGATTGTAACAAAAGAAAAGATATTCTGTGAAAGAGCACTCTTGAAAACGCAGAGTGTCGGCGGATCTATGCCCTTTTGTGTACTTAAGATTATCATGCTTCATTAAATAAAGCACTTAGCAAACAATTTCAAACAAATGATTGTAAACACTTTCTAGATACAAACAAAGTATCAAACACGATTTACATAACTCCCTTATGATAAATACATTTTGTTTTCTTTAGTCAAACCTTTTACTTTTTTTTCATAGTAGAATCACAACCGCATCTAATACAGTTATTGGTTTTAAACGAGAAAACAAAGTAATTTATGCAACAGTGTGACTGGCTGGAAAGATCAGTGATATAGAACACTGTACATCCAAAGCTTTCCCATTCAATACAACAAAAATTCATCATGTCGAACGCTTTTCAATTGGTGTATATGTGAAATATCTCGCGGTGTTGTGAACTGTATTAAAATACAAATGCCGGATTAATTAAAAGTTAGACATTGGGTCAGGATCAACATAATCTTACAGAAAAAGTAACACAAAAGGCTGAGTGCAGAATAAATTCAAGTTAGGCCTGAGTGCAAACGAAGTTATTTGTTTGCTTGCATGTTACTTGCATTAGACCTTTATCAAGTATAAGAAAATCTTGTAGAATTAACTGGTTGTCAATGAAGCAAACATTTTCAAGATAGAAATGCAGATTGCGGTAGTAAAAATCATTTTAATAGGACATTGCCCGGTGGGTCCGAAAATCTTTATCAATTTTGCGAACTGACCTGGCCCGGAGCAGGGGAAATCTGATCGAGAAGACTCAGTTTAAGTATTTCAGTTGCGTTGCTTTTGTCGTGTTGTTGAGTCGACGATGCTGCTGTTTGGTGTTCAAATCACAAAGAGTAAACTTTCCGTTCTGGATTGGTTTTGAGCCACTTCGGTGATGACTGATCCCGTAACAACTAAGGAAAGGTAATGGAGTTCTAGTGAAAAGAGCCTAAATGGATGAGGAAAGAAAATGTTTCTGATTCAGTATTGACCGTACGGGATCGGGGTACAGGACCGGGGAGTTTAACACCAAGTGGTTCTTGGTTGCCGGGAATGAAGTGCACAATTCACACTGTTGAAATGTTATTTCGACCGCTATTTCCCGGGACTCGGGAGGTTGGAGTTGCAGTTGCTTAATACTTTTGGTCATATTGAACATGTGTGTTTGCAATTCCCGACAAATACCGTAATTACTTTTAGTTAGCATATTTTAAGAGTTTACCAAAGGGCAAAAACGCCAAGTTTGCAAAAACGTTCTCAAAAATGAGCCTCTTTTTCCTTTCTCCCTAGTGCTATCTTAGGCTGGCTATCTTGGTTGGGATGATCAGCTGAGTCATGATACTTTTGATTCCTAGATGATTTTATCCCACTTTCATTTCGGAGTAAAACATTCGATGTAAACGTTGAGTGACTATGTGTGTCGTACTGGAATGAAATACATTCGTGTGTCCTGTAAACATCAACATATATTTGAAACGACCTAATTATACTTCGTGCCAGGTTTGAAAATACTTTTAGATTTTTTTGTTTATTGGTGCCGTTAGTTGAATGTAAGTTGGTTTCACAAGTTTGCATGTGTAAGCTTGAAATTGCCAGGAGCTGGAAGATTTTAATAATGTCTTGGCATCAAGACACATTTAAAATCTGGCATCATTCAAACGTTTTAATAAATGTACTGGCACTGCCTTCAGTAATACTAGGGAATGGTTTCAATGCTGGCATAACTCAAACGTTTTGATAGACAGATCCGACTCTTTTAATTCGTCTACAGTGTTTTTTTTAATTTTCACCGGCAACAAATAATTCATTTTATTATATCTGACCTTCAGATATTTATCAAAACTTGTATTTTTATTTCAAACATCGATATAGTTTTCGCAAATTTTTTGTCTTCTGCTTTGTGTTGTGGCTAGCGGTATTTAACCCGCGAACCGTAAAAATTTCTTTACTTTAATGTCAAAGATGTTAAAAATATTTACATAAGTAATTAACTGTTGTAATCTAGCCAGCATTCAGATAAAATACCTGTCGTTTTAATGTTTAAAATTTAAGAAAGAAAACGTGCAACAAGGTGTTCCAACTTCATTTGTGGTTCAATGTGCATCGAGAAGAGATTCAAGAACCAAAAAAGCACACTGCACCTGTAATTACAAACCATCATATAGTCAAATATTTTGTGTAAGCCGGCGTTAATATTTCTTGCCATCTTTGCCTTCCGGTTAGATGCTGAACGATCTTTTAAAATCGCACTCTTCAACCCTGTGTCAAACAAGATGAACTCCAGCACGGCCGACATCCACAAGTGGCAACAACACAGCGTCACAACAGCTCCATCTTCAAATGGCCAACTAGCTGTCACTGAATGGCACAACACCAAAGTCTTTGAAATGAGTTTCTACAACTTGATGGGACTCGTGGTGGTACTTGGTCTTGTAGGAAATGGTTTGGTCTTCATGACGATAACCTTGCGGCCTCGCGTGAAGAACATCATCAACTACTACATCCGAAACCTCGCCCTTGCTGACTCACTAGTACTGCTTGTTGGCCTCCCTCTCACTATTGTCAAAGTGGAGTTTATCTATGACTGGCCCCTCGGAAAGTTTGTCTGTGAGGTGATAGTACCTTTAACAGACACCTTTATTAGTGTCTCCGCGTGGACAATTGCAATAATCGCTATCGAGAGACACCGTGCGATCGTGTTTTACCGCTACTGTACATCGTTGAAGTATCCACGAATTGCTCTTACCATCACCTGGATGGTGTCCTTCTCTGTCGGTTCTTTACCTCTGTTGATTGTAACACAGCTCCTGAAAGGCGATGGATACGCAGTGTGCCTTCCCATGTGGCCAGAAAATCCAGCAAGTGCAGAAATGATTTACAACCTGTTAACAAGTGTTATCTTTTACCCATTACCACTAACAGTCATCTTGTGGACATACGTCTCCATTTCCAGTAAAATCCGTGAAAGTAAGCGGTTTAACAGGAGACTGTCCAGAGATCTTGGAACAAGCAAAGCCAAGAACAAGTGTCAACATGAAGAGAAACGCATCAAGATTGTGATGAAAGCCAAGAAAATCCTCACCCCGGTTGTTGTAGCGTTTGCTGTCACCATGCTCCCGTTCTATTGTATCAAGATGGTTATCCCGTTTTACGAACCTTTGTTGAGCTACAAATATTTTTCGGTACTTTTAAAGATATGTTTCTTGCTAGTCATTGTTAATTCGGCCTGTAATCCAATCATTTATGCTGTAGTTTGTAAATCGTTTAGAAATGAGATTAAAGAACTCTTAAAATATAGAGTAAGTTCTGATAATCTCAACAATATTTCGAACTTCATCCCAACTTCGATGAAAAGAAAACGAAATAGCAGTGAAAGAAGCTACATTTAGAGCTAAGCAAATACCTATTTTAAAAGTTTTTAGTGCTTACATTACGTAAGAAATTTGTATATTCGCTTTTCTAACGTTTCAAACAGGAGTGATTGTGAATACGGGTTTGAGCAACAAAGACGGATATTGTATGTTTTTCGCCAGATTCCCGAAAAAAAATGCTTATGTAATACACACTGCAAAAACTAATCTAATAGTAGATAGAAATACACAAAAAATTACGCAATGATAAATAAAAACATTAAAAAGTAAGGGTATGCATTAAGTATTTGTTTAACAACAGAGATTTTCATTAACGCTTTCAGTTGGTCTAGCTCTGTGACATTTTAAAGGAACGGGGTAGGTCCGGGTCGTAGGTAATTGCAGTTAGGTAAGAGTAACAGTTTAACAGAGCTGATTCAAATTGCGACACAGAGGTACGCTCGACTAAGTAGGCCGGGAGACTGTTCCAAGTTCTAGCATGTCTGACATAAAAATTGTTTTGTTAGTCCTCCGCCCTTGGGGGCAGAAGAAATTGGACAAAAAAGGTTCGGACGATCGAACCAGGCGAAAAAAAAATTTTTTAAAAATTGCATACCGAAAACTTTTAAAGAGAACATGTGGCTGAGTAGAAAACATTTTTTTAGATATTCAACAAGAAAACAATTCGCGCAAATGTTGCTTTTTATATTTTCATTTTTGTTCATGCTTTCATTTTTCTCATTCCGGTGTCACGTACAGACCACCTTACATTTGAAACGACCTAGTTCTGTTTCGTGCCAGGTTTTAATGTAGTTTTAAATTAGTTTTTTCTTCATACGAGTGTCGTTAATTAAACATGAGTTGCTTTCACAAATTTGCATGTGTTCGTTTGAAGTTGCCTGGAGCTGAAAGATTTTAGAAGTGTACATTTTTTAACCTAAAGTCCGTTTCAGCAGCTGGTTGCAACAATACCAGCACTATAGCATGTTATTGTTAAAAAAAATAAATATCAAACAAATACTGCGTAGACGCATCCTATCTATGCATGTGTGCCAAAATAGTTCCTTCTACAGGTGTAACATCGAACCTAGTTTCCATATGATCGCTAACGATTGCCAGATCGCTAAAAATACGGCCAGCGATCGTTAGCGACTGTTTAGAAACACCTTTCAGCGATCGGGCGATCGTCAGCTATCGTCAGCGATTATATGTAAACACTAGCTTTTCAGCGATTGAGCGATCGTGAGTGACTCTACGCTTCAGTGATTTCAGCGATCCGGCGATCATTTGGAAACCAGGCTTATGTTAATGTTGCATCCAAGTTAAGCTTGCTTAACCTCTTTAGTAGTCACAGAACTAACGCTACCTTACTGCCAAGTCTGGATGCAGTATTAGCAGCCTTAAAGAAACTTAGACGCAAAGTACATTCTTCAACTTTCTAACGCTAGTGTTTCATTTTTTCCTTCACATTTTAACTTTGTTGATACAGCTATCGAATGTTAGTTTTGCAACTAGTGAAAATGAACACATCCATTTTTTGGATAGACCAAAGTATATTTTCTGTCGTTTGTAGCCAAAGAAACATAAAAT
>JAOBRG010382484.1:0-11066 GCA_027574985.1 Umimayanthus nakama | reverse complement strand
AATAGCTAAGCCAATCGAGGCAGATCAGTCATTAATGGAAGAAAAATATAAACACATAAATAAATAAATAAATAAATAAATAAATAAATGAATAAACACACACGGACTACCATCCCCCTCCCCCCCTCTCAACCTCCAGACACACATGTACACACAACGGGAATATTGAAAATTCTTTACAAGGAAAGTATTTTAACGGGTGTCTTTCTTATACGAGTTTTATCGCTTGACCAATCTGGGAGATATTCAAATAATCATCATGGGTTCTCAGCGTTTTCAGCAAAATAGAAAAAGAGAATGGCGGATGGGGTCATCTTTTTGACACATAAATATGTGATGTTCTGAACTATTCAGCACAGAATACCATCTCAAGAAAAGATCAACCGGTTGTAACATACTTGCGGTTCGGAAGCTTTACTCTGCAAGTATCATACATTAGTATAAAACATTCTTCATTGGCTTATCGCCCTGCATACAAAATAACAAGCAATACATCATAAGTCAAGATAACTAACTGAAGGCAGGTGACGGGTACGGGAGCGAGGTAAACCTTTGAAAAATTGTAATACGGTCAACAAATTAGCAAACCACAGCGACGCTCCACAGAGCCTGAAGGACCTAATTGAACCCAAACTTAGCACATATTCTCTAACAGGCAAAAAGCATCTTGAAAATGCCCAAAACTAACACCAAAAGATACGGGCTCAAATCGTGGCGCTACCTTGAACCGTAGATATGAATGTATAGCCTCCCGGAGCGAGCACGAGTGTCTGGCATTGTTTTAAACATTTCCTTCTACAATGCCTAAACATAGTACAATACAATAACTTTATTTAAAATACTTTCCTAAAAAGGATATTCTAAGTAAATTTACATGACCAAGGTTTAAAAAATAATTGCAGTTAAATATTAAATTAAATTCGATAAAAGTGGTTTAAAGATTTTTAAATATTTAAAAAAAATAGAGTTGAAATACAAGATAGAACAAGGGAATATAAATGATTCAATTTGGACTTAATACTGACTTGGTATTAATGGTAAGTTCTCTCTTCAGTGAAGATTTGAAAACTTGCTCAGTTTTTGAGTTTCTAATTTCTTTGGGAACGAAATTCAATCGGCTGATCTTCACAGCTCTATTGGCAAAAGCATTCTGGGCAAGTGCCGTGCGACATTTTGGGAGCTGCAAATCACGGTTTTGGCGAGTGTTGTAACTGTGGATGTCTGATCTCTTTCGGACCAAAGCCGTTAAGTAGTGCGGCGCTAGGCCGTTTACGCATTTGTACACATAATAGACATAGACAGCTATAACTAGTTTTTAGTTATTTAGTTTCATATCACCAACGAAACCCTATGCTTCTATTTATGGTTTTATAACATTTTATTGTACATAATGATAGTTACTTAGGACAGGTTTTTGGAACTTTAAACTTTTACGGTATCTTGATAAATTGCTAACTATCCATTTTAGCTTTTTTCTAATATTTTTTATTTTACTTTTTATGCAACGTCTGTAACTAAAAGTAGCTTCTATAGCTAAGTATGCCGGTATATCCACATTAAGTAAAGTATTGTATGATATTGTATTGTATTGTATTGTATTGTAACCTTTCACAAGAGAGCATTAAAGAGGGGATACGATGGAAAATTGCCTTACTCTGACAAGTTCTGGCAAGAAAAAAGCGACTAGTTGTAAAAAGGTCAATGCATCGACTAATGCCAAACTCTGTGGTAGGGCAGTTGATCAGAAATACCGTATCAGTTCAAATGCTAGGCACTATTATATTAACCCTTAATGCGGACTGCGTCACTGAAATATAATCCTTTCATGAGCTTTTACATTAAAAAAGTGGAATATACTTTCAAATCCGTAAACAAAGCATCAATGAGTCAGCATGTTTTATCAGCCAACAACTCGTTTCAAATGTCTACATTCAATACACCAGCAAAAATCCTTGATTTCTGTCGAATTTCACGGTTTGCTTTGTAGCAAAGTTAGAAATGCTTGTTTTAAAACTTCACACCCCAGGAACAGCGCCAAAATAGCGCAATTTTGTCGTCAATTTTTGTAATAGAAAAAAACGATTTAAAACAAACAGTTTGCGATTCGAGAAAATTTCAAATCCACTTCTTGGCGCTGGTTGGCAATGATTTTCTTGCCTTCCGTATCAGGCCGGGTTAAGTTACAGCTTTTTCACTAGAGCAAGTTTGATGATTCCACTGTTTCATTGTTTGTGGCCGATAGGAACACTGAGTAAACCTAATAATAGATTCAACGCGAGCCCCCAGACGGCTACCCTGCCCCTGGGTACCAGAGGTCGTCTCGCTTCTTCGAGCGCAAAGCGCCAGCTCGGCCGACGAGGCCCCGCAGCAAGCGAAGCGTTCAGCCCTTCGTTTGGCTCAAGCCCTCACAGACGCTCGACGCTCGCACGCGCCGTCCCACCTCTGGCATCCAGGGAACCAGACGGCCTTTAGGCGGGAGAAACACTGGCTGGAGAGATCGAGACTAGATGGATGTCAAGTTGTTGTCAAACTTACGTGGAGCAGTGAAAGTCAACATTGGAACTGAGGTGGTTAGTCTCTTTAGGGATCATGCAAGTTTACCGTTTCCCTGGGCCGTAGAAAAGGCTTAGCCGCTTTGGCTGATACAAGAAAAAGTTATGGCTATTCCTGGAAATTTAAAATTTGATTATGCTCTGTGATATTCATTAACCTCGATAATCATAATACTATTTACTATCTATGCTTACAAAATACCCACATTGCAATTCTTACCCTTTTTCTTAGCAGGTATTCTGTAAAGCATCATCTCTCAGTTGTGTGGTCTAATGACAGTGTCTGACCAGTAACCTTTTAATGCAATTGATATCATGGTGAGGTTTGACCCAACCAGTCCAACTTGATCAAGACACTTCTTAATACTTTTTTGTTGTTTTTAAAGTGCGAATCTCAAATCATTTTAATTCCAAAGCAATTTTTAAAACCTTCTCTTTTCTAACATCTTCTCAACACAAACAAACTATATGCTGCCAACTTTCGATATGGTAACAAGGTGCTGTATTTTCTCAATAAGAAACCTGTTTAAAACTCGGCCTTGTTCCCTTGGCATTAAATTGGGGCAAAGCGTTTGTTTACGAAGTGACATTTTCTTCCATTTTTAAGGTGGATTTTTGTGGGATGTGCTCAGGGCATCAAACGTTTCATCATATACACAATCACCTTTGTGCTGTCTACGTTTAATTTCATTTAATTAATAGTCTTATAGTTTAACTGGGATCAACAAAAAAGATGTGTTAAACAAAGGCAGAATGGATTTGGATTTACTATAACTACGAGTGAGTAGTATATTTCGTGCTATTAGTGATATCGCGGTTTTTACGTTTTTCTTTGCAACGCTGTCACCTCCATTTCGCCTATCTTCCATCCTATCCTCCATCCTCTTCTTCTGACAGTTGTGCTTATTCTTATAAGTTTGTTAAGATTGGAAGGCCTTAAGAGTGACCAGTACCTGCTAAATTTGAAGTTATGACCTTTCTTTAATGTTTTTCTTGATGTGCACGCTGTTTGCTAAGACGGATTTTCGCCAAGCGGCTAGGAGAAAGCGTAAAACTTCCTTCTTCCCAAAGATCATGCTGAGTTCTCTCACCATGCAGTGGTGTCTCAATATAGTAAACATGACTGCGCTAAATCTACGGTAATACGGTTACCCTTTCTTAGAGCTAGTATATAGTTCAGATCTAGTTTTGTAGTTTAATAAATTATGTTTTTTTGCCCTTTCTTTCATTTTTTTTGTTCTCTCTCTCTTTCTCTTTCTGTCTGTCTGTCTGTCCGTCTCTCTTTTTCTTTCTGTCTGTGTCTGTCTGTCTCTCTGTCGCTCTCTCTCTCTCACACACAAAGACACACACTCTCTCTCTCTTTCCCTCTCCTTTTTATTTTATTAAAGGAAACAAATCTGATACACTAATTGCCCCTTAGCTTATTGCAATTACTATTACTTGCAAGGCTTTCCTTTCCATTGGAATGGGGGAAAACAACAAATATTTAAACTTACGAGCAGGAAAATACCTGTAGTATCTCCTGTTAAAGATACTGAACAGTTTGTTACGGCAGACCCGAAACGAAAAGTTTGTTTGCATGGAAAGGTTCGGTGTTAGGGTAACCATGGTGGTGACCATGCTTCGTGTAGATGTTATGAAGCTGAACATTTTGATAGTTCTCAGTAAACCAAGCTTGGTTGTGTCATTCATCACCGTGAAATCACAAAGGATTGGTTTGTGAAAACGTAATTTAGAAAAAAAACGACTGAATTCGTAATATGTTTGGTTATCGTTATACTGTTCATTTTATGCAAAAACCCACATAGTTGAGCTTTTAATGGCATTTACATAGGCATACAATGTTATTGTACTTTCTAGGTGGTCAACAGATCATGCTTGAAGGCCTCAGTTGAGGTCAGCGGTTTCTCTAGTGTCAACCGCCATGTTGTATCTATTTGAATAAAGCCTATAGTTACTAGGCAATCGCTTGTTTATTTTCTCTACAGAGCTTCCCAAATGGTCCCAAATCGGTGTGCGAACTAATCACTTTTCAATAACCACTAAGAAGATTAATCAGAGTTCATCTCAGTCCTATAACTCTAGTGTATTTGACTATTTATATTTTCACAAAGCAAACTGACTTTCCTGGACTATGAGCTGTATTGACAGAGACGGACTAAACATTAATCGTTTTGAATTCAACCAAAGAAATTTTAAAAACCCTTTTCATGTACTGTGAATGCGCCATGGCAAAGTGCTCAAGGTCGAAATGTTTTTTTAAGTAATACGAAACGTTTGTGCCATTGATAACGATCTCTTCAAGTTGTTTTAGAACTTTTAGTCTAATGTTATTAGAATGAAGAGATGACTGTTTTCAATTAACGGCTTAGTAGCTTAAATCTTTGATATGCAGCGGAAATTAACATAATATTAACTTACTTGGGTTGTTTGGGAGTAAATCAGCCCTTATGGTAAATGTTTGGTAAGAGCTTCTTAATTGATACTGCCTTTTCAATTTCAAAATCAAAAACAAGGCTAATTGAAGCGAAACTAGTTTATTAACTCTGCTGAATAGGTCTTTTTACGACCCCAGCAGGCCATTATCAAGTCTTGACAAATGCGATCATCTCAGATACTTTCTTTAAAAAACAATGTATGTTATACGAAAATTTTAGAATTCCAGTTTAAAAAACACTTCAGTACAAACGAAGTAATATCCCTATGTCTTTTAAAACAATAATTTCATCTTTATGCCAGCTTTTAAAACACAGTCCAACAAATCTAAGCTTAAGTACAAATTTTCTCAATTTTCTTTAAAGAAGAAGTAAGGTTGGTCTCGGAATAAGAACTTTGTTGTCCTTGTAAATTTGTGGAAATAGACATGTACATTTATTGTCCAATAATTTGCAAATTCTTCAACATCAGCATCACTGCTTCCTATTTACAGTATAAATTTCTATTTTCAACAGAACAAATTGAACTTGAAGTGCACGTTAAAAGTTCAGCTGCAAAAATACTGTCGAAAGGTTTGACAATGATCAAATCAATCTGTTTTAGTTTGCTTTTACAATGGCCGAATAACAAAAACGTTTAGGAAATATTTTTAGGCTACAATTCGATTGCAAGCCTTCGGCTCTGGCCGGGAGTATGTAGATGGAACTGCTCCGTTAACTTTCGGTTGCTATCCAATGAATAAATAAAAATTACAAAGAAATGGTATAAACATATTTGACCTCCTCTTCTTAAATGAAAAAAAGTGACAAACTTGCTCTTTTTACAAAAAACTATACATTGTTATTTGTTTGCTACAATTCGACTAACAAATCACAAATATCGTGCAGCAGGTCTAGTAGTATACATATTATAAAGCCACAACTCACCTGACCATTTATGTATTTTTTGAAAATGCACCTCATATATAGTCTTTAATATTTGTTTGTTTTATCCCAACGTGTTTTTGTCATGATCTTGTTAAGAACATCGGTAGTTTACCCTAATGGTACTGCTAGTACCAAAATTGAGAATAAGGAATTCTTTAACAAAAAAGTACGTGCGAGCCGTTCTCCGAAATCCCAGGAGGTGTGTCCTCCGGGATGGAGAAAATCGCGGTGTCCAAAATCACTTTTATAGTATCTCGCTCTCTACACTTAGTGCCTTTGGATAGAAACTGCGGACTGAAACATGCAGAAAATAACCATCATGCAAACTTCTCCTTCACACGTCTTGTCCAGTGAGTACTTTGTATTTGTTGTTCTCGTGGCGTAACTGCTTGATCGAAAACAACTTTGTTGGCGGTACGTGCAATTTGATGAGCCCCAAGGTAGAAATCAGGCAAGCAGCTGTTCGTAGGGTGCAGTTTACGAGAAGACGTATGACTATAGATAAAGACCAAACATGCCTCCTAAATGCAGTGGGATGGCTAAAACAGTGACTCACCGATCTGAGACAAAAGAGCAAGGATATCGAAACGTTACGTCAGGAGACCAACAAAGACGAATTACTCATAGCTCAGTAAAGAAGACAAAGTGAAGGAAATTCCACTTGTGCGCACACTAGAAGACTAACGATCACAAAACTATCGCCACTTTTTGTTGATTGATTTCTGGTAGAGAGCATAGACTATTAGGGCCGTGTAATAAAAGTACACAGGAAGAATAACACTTCTAGAAGGTCAGAAGCCGTATTCAATCCCACTCAGGACAGACCGCTCGGCTATATACTGTAAAATACAAGCCGACGAAACGTGGTAACTTATGTTATTTAAACGACGGTCGTAACTCGGATGTCTGAAATAATAAAGCATCATAAAATATATCGTGTAATAACGTCGGTGCCGGCCGAAGAATTGCCTGACACCTGACAGGTTCCAGCAAAGACTTTTAGTGACTAAAACGTTTACTTAATTCAAAGATATAATCCAGGATTCACGGACTCTCCTTTTACAGTGCTATTTTAACTACTCAGATTTTAATCCTACTCTCCCTATCAAGCTAAGAAGCTACACATGGTGTTATTGGTAAAAACGAAAATTTTGATGTTCCTTTCAACAACATTCGAGGTTGTACACTTGAAAATTTTTTGAATTCTTTCTTGTGGAATTTCGGGCGCTCGTGTTCATATCTTTGTAAGAACAAACTTTACAGGAACACCGAGCCTGAATAAGGTTTACCCGTCAACCAAAGCCTTGCATCTAATTCCTTAATGAGACTGAGAGTTCTTTTAGATATTAGAATACGAATTACTCAAACAAGAACAATTTGAAGCTGAACTAGGATACTGCGGCCTTGGGCAAAATAGGATCTGATTTTTAGAAAGTACATCAACTGTTTTGTATCCTTATAAAAAGTTAAACCTCAAAATCACACTTTATGTTAGCAAGATAAAAAATCTTGCGCAGCAAAAATGTCGGAGTTACTGTGTTTTTAAAACTATCCAGTGGGCAATTTCATAGAACTGGAAACCTGAAATTTTATTGCCTTCACTGTTTTCTGCAGTTTTTAAATTTTACTACAAAAAGAAACATAGCCTCATTTATACTTTTTGCGTAGCCATATTAAAAGTTTACAAAAGGGCAAAAGCCAGGAAATAGTTTAAAGAAACGCACGCGCAATAATGAAAAACGTGGAAATAGCGGAGAAGTGAAGAAGCGAAGAAGGATCTTTCATAAAAAAGCTGACAATTTTTCAAAGAGTAAAAGTGTTTAAAGAGTATGATGCTCATATGAAACATTAACTTTAAATCATACTTAATATGGCAAATAGAATAGTTGCTTTGTGTGTGTGTGTGTGTGTGTGTGTGTGTGTGTGTGTGTGTGCAATCAAAATCTGACACCACCAGTGTGCCACGGTGAATTTACCACCATTTAACTTTTAAAGCTTTAGATGCATTGCGGAAAAACAAACGCTTTTAGCCATTAGATGTTTTAATAAGAGCTGAAGAATGTGCAATAAAACTAATCTGTTGTGACCATAGATTTCTGAAAATGTCATGACTGCATATAAATTCTTGTATATTTTTCTGTAGATCAAGACTGGTTTGGTGAATAATAATAATAGGGATAAATCAATGGAATCTGTTTTACTTTTGGCGTCCTTGGAAAGGGTGTTCTGTCCTTCTGTGAAGGGACTTACCTTGTTTAAATATGAAACTAATCCATTGCTTTTCCTTCATATTCTGTTTCATGAAAATTTTAGCCAGTAAAATATTATTTTAAAGGCTTACTTCATATTATTAAAATGAAAAGGTGTGATGAGTATTACCGACCATCACGCGATTGCAAAAAGGTCTCGCATAACGGTGATTGAAACAAAAAGGTTGCTAACTTTGTTTGAATTTCTGAGTACCTCCACCCAAACTGTATTTGACATGAGATTTCGGCATAACCACGTATTTGGAATCATAACTGAGTATTCAATCAGCAAAATGAGCATGGAAACTCCTTAATGCAAGAAAGCTCGAGGTATTGTTTTTGTGTCGTCTGTTTATGCTAGAAATGCCAGAAATATGAAGGTGCGTTCGTTGGAACATTACGTAGATTCCTGTAGGCTAAATTAAAAATTTACTTTGTAGCTAGCATTTTAGCTGGATTTTGCTCGATTAACGACCCTATACTGTATTCTTACATCAGCTGGCGAATTACGTCTCAAACAAACTAAAATTGGAAGCTATAATTATCAGCTGGGCTTAAAACACACTGAAATGGAAAAAATGAAAGCTACCATTTGTTGATTTATTTGTTTGTTTCACCTTGTTTTTATGTAAAGAGCATTGATATTATTACAGTAAACAAAAACAGTTATAATTAATTTTGTAATAACACTTGATAGTCATGGAGTGTTTTTGGCGCAAAGTATTTCGTGTTCTCAACAGATGCAAAAATCATATATTTGAAGAGAATGTGACAATCAATTTTGCTGGTTGATGAGAATTAGACTTAAAATATATCTGAGATACACTAAAACAAGGATGCAACGTTGCAGTTAGGCCCGAACTTTGTCTCAAACAGAACTCAAAGAACAAGGACTATCAACTCAGGCAAGGTTTTCCTTTACCTCTTAAATATTTTGTGAATCGCATAATTGATATGTATATGATTCCCTTATTGACGGTTTCCTTTACATTTTTACGTTGATAAGATGTCTGAATCAGGAGTAAAAATGGAAGTATTTAGGCGCCTGATTCCTATCCTTTACAATATGTGGAAAATTATTCGTGATTAATACAAACGTTTACTCAAGGATCTCATGATTTGCTCTACAGCAAGAGATGTATTTCCTGTTCGTCATGCCGGACTCCTTTGAGGTTCAAAATTAAGACAAAGACACAACACTAAAACAAAATTCTCAGACATTATTCTGCAGCTAATTCATGACCCCATTTCCACCCCAAGTTTAGTTTTTCAAATTCTTCATCGTAGTTTTGCTAACTTGTCGGCTGGTGACAAAATGCAGCAGGCTTGTAGCAGCTACAATGCATGTTAACATGTAACTGCTAGAACCAATCGGTTGTGATGCTAGACAAACTTCAATAGTTTGAAGGTTGACAAACTACCATGATCCTATACACTGAACGAATTAACATGACTTGGCTGCACAGTGTTTTGTTCAGAGTGTAAGCCAAAGTGTTTTACTGAATACTGGTTTGTTATCATATACATTTGCATACCTTTTGTGTTTTATGCAGGCATAAGGCGTCCGAACAAAGTCTAGATAGAACAAAATTACCTATTACAAAGAAATTGGCCGAGTTTCATACCCAGTTTTTATTATTGACTATGGTTGATGCATGTGGCAACCTCCCATACAAGATTGTAACCGTACTGCCTACCATATCTCGGCTACGAAATACAGTCGTGCTCCATTTAACTTTAGCTACACATTAAGAAACCTTAAATACCTGCCTTGTTGGAAATAAAATTTAGGTGAAATTAGAGCAAATCAAGCCGTAACAGGCTACAAATACTGCAGATGGTAAACACGCTATAATGTTTTAAATATAATATACTAATATACAGTTGCAAGTGTATGTGCAAGGTTGGCGACAATTGTTAAGATCATTACCAGGTTATCTGGATTATTTCTGCAGTTAAAATTCTGCATTTTGTATCCAAATAATCCAACTGGTGATGACCAGTTAACAGATTTAACTTTGATGTGAATGTGAACACAATGCTTCTAGAAGATTAGAGCGTTGTCTCATAAAAGATATTTACAGAATACTGAAATAACAACTTAGTCCTCGTGAAATATACCTGCCGAAAGTGACATTGTGTCAGTAGATCTACGAGGGAGGATTACAATTTTTCTTAGTAAATTTCTCTTAGTCTTATCTCTGGTTGCATGCTAGATCTCCAAAATTAACTCTCTGCATATATGCTGTGCACAAGGGAACCATTCTTATAGGAACAACCACATTTTGAGGCATCTTTTATGGTTCATTTGGCTGCATGATTGTTCTTTTTAAGTTGTTCCCTTTTCTATGATTACATTAACTACCATTAAATCATATGGTAATGTAACGAGTTGAGTATTGCTTCATGGCTACACATAGATGCACTCACTGAATCAGCGGATTTTGATTAAGGTGTTTTCAAAAGCTATTCTGTATTTGTAACCGAAACCACTAAAATGAAAACAAGGAATAAAGAATCAGTTAACAATGGAATGTATTAAATTAAAGCAGTTACCGAAGAGCTCTAATGCTCACTGAGATGCGTTTAGTCCTTGAATTTCAAACAAGCAGCCCTTAGTCGGCCGTCTCCCACTCAAGTCGAAGCTATGTATTTTTTCTCATGGTTTCTTTACTTCTTTGATACCTAAAACTTAAACGTCTTATGATCTGTAAACTCAAATCCAGAGAATCTAGACAAACATGGTAAACTGAAACAAGGACTGCAGAGCAAATTTGAGATGGGGAAGCAACGTTAGTGACTCAAATTTGGGGGATTAAAGGCACAAGATATGTTTTCTTATTAACTCTTTTATAATTCATAAAATATTTGGGGAACACCTGCCCACCGCCCACTGCCCCCCC
>JAOBRG010382473.1:0-11067 GCA_027574985.1 Umimayanthus nakama | reverse complement strand
CAAAAGCATTAAAGCCATCTTCATGGAAGATATATGCTTGATTCATTGGGTTTCCCTTCATAAACTTCGGGGTGTGCGTAAAGGAATAAAAGCATTCAGGGAATGTTAGATCTACGGGGTGTGTTTGATGCCTTCCAAGCTGAACTGACTCTTGGATCTCCATGGTAGTTAAAACATTACCACAGTTTGGGCAACAGACTGGTAACAGTGTCTCTACAGTTCTGTCCCAAAAATAGGAAAGCTCTGAAAATCTTTCGCCATGCCAGATCTGCTTGAAGTTTACAGCATCTGGCTTTCCTCCAAACCATTCTTCTTTGTTCTTCCAGTGTGCTAGATGTTCAATAGTGGTCTGCTCATCAAGAAAAATGTCCTCCAGATGGATTCCAAGGACAAAATAGTCACTGCAGTCAACCCATTCTTTTCCACAGTCATTACATGGCATGTGATAATCAAGCAGGGTAATATGGTTGGCGGAACAGCAGACCTTATAGTGTCTGGGGTCTTTATAACCCAGATTTCTCAGAAAAGCAATTACAGAATGCCAATTCCTATGTGGTACACGCTCATCACCTGTAACTTCAAAGAAGTTTCTAATTTGAGACATTGCTTCTTCCTGTGACCAGCCATAATGCACTTTCGAGAGCAGTGTTCTGAGAACAAAGTCCCTGATATTTGCTTCTGAAACATCCACAACTTGTTCTTGGTTTGGCTGGTCCACTTCATTGTCACTTTCTCCAAGGGCATCGTCATCATCAATGTCACTATTCCCAGCAAATAGTGAGCCCTGACAGTCACCTGTTTGAGCACACACAAAGACATGCTGGTCCGTTTGAACAGATGCGCCACTGTCATTTTCAGCACAAATGCCACTACACCTCTCTTCTCTGCCATATGGTCCCTGAGATCTCAGGCCAAAATGTTTCTGTATGGTTCACTGGTCACGAAGTCTGCCACAACAGAGTTGGCAGTTACAAGGTTTTTTGCGACCTGTGAAACATTCACAAAGACTCGTAAAAATCAAAGTGAAAAACTATTCATGGGTGATCATCGGACAATCTGGATTATTTCCATAACACTTTAATTTCTCTTCAAACAGGCAAGATGATATACACAAAAACTATTTGAAATCATCTCAATATAAATAGGGATATACTGAAAATTTTAGAGAGAGGGGAGGCAATATCTGGCTGCTGTTACTTTTTGTTTGACATCCATGTCAGTCACAAAGGCGCAGCAGCCAAGTGTTGCAGTGCAACTGAAAAATGTGAATAGTTATGCATGCATATTTTTGAAAGGCCATAGCTTAAAACTAGCTTGTGAAGATAAACCACAAGTCTGTAATGTGGCACGGTTTGCATTCAGGATCTTGCCTTTGACGGGTTTTCAAATGACACATTCCACAAAATGATATGTCTTATAAATGGTTCTTGTATATTTTATACATAGCTGCACTGTAATAATTATAATGACATAATTAAGTAAAATCTAACAATCACAATATAGTAAAACTTGTTGTAAGCGGTGGACACCCAAAGGGAAAAGATTTGTGATCATGTAACTGCCTATAGCAGACTATGTTTTTTCCTGGTTGCAATTTGAAAAATGACAGTCAGACTTCAAAGAAAAATCCCCACTGGTGCTAACTGGCTACAAAACAGTTTGAAAATATGCGCATTTGTTACTATAAACAAAACAAACTGAAAACAGAAATTTGCAGTAAGTGACTGAGAAAACTTTTGGGACTTTGTCAAGCAGCCGTTTTAATACAGTACTGTATACATAAAATGAAATGATAAGGAAACAGCTGCCAGGACGATCATGGATCACAGCCGCTCCTGTAGCAATGAGTGAATGACTGAATGAGTAGAGTACTAAGTGTCCAATGACTCTTGCATCAGTATACAATGCAATATCCATCATTCCATGTGAAGCTGAAGCCGCCAAATATTTGAAAAAGGACTACTTACCACCAGTATCGCCATCATCCATCAGATCTTGTGGTTTCAAGGCCTTATCATCATTTTCGGCAAGAGAAATACATGTTATAACAGCAATGTCGTAAGTTTCTAACAGAACGACAACCGGTAACCCGGCATGCTCCTTACCATGGCCCACATTGTGTTGGTCAGCGGTTTCACTAAGAGTCATGCGTAGTGGTTTGGCGCCCTTTTCCCGCAAACTTGAAGTTGTTTTGTGGTTGTTGGTCGTTTTTCGCCTCGATATTCGCCGTTAATTCTTATATTTTCTTTTGTGAAAGGAAAAACATTTCATTATGTCCAGTGTTCAAGCAGTTGCATCAAATAATGTGGAGCTCGAGGTAAGTGGGTCGACTTTCAAACCCCGACTGCAAAGCTCGAGGTTTGGAACCGCAGTAAATGAGTGAGCAGTCTGTAGTTTATCTATATACATTAGGTCTCAACGTTTTACATAAAAGCTTCCAAAAGAAGAAAATATAACACCAACAGTACTAGTAATGTTCAAATTACTTAGTTTTGTTGTCAGTGTAAACTTTGGTTGCCTCCTTAGATCTTCATGTTAGTACTTTCTCAACACTGCTTCGTTCCGCCATCTCTTGAGAATCGAAACTTCGCCCAGGCCAGGGGACTAGCGCTTTCACTTGTAAGGAGTAAAATTCAGTGTGAACCCCATGCATTTTATGGCAATTCTAGTATTTTTTTATCACCCATCACAAATCCAATCACCTTTAGCCCATAGTTTGACAAATATAAAATGTTTTTAAATACATATTGATATTGATTATTTTCACTGTACAGCCAGTTCAACAAGCTGAAGACACTGATGCATCCACGTTCCTCCAAAAACATGGCTTACAAGAACTGTTGCCGTGGATTGTGGAAAAACATGGGGTAAATATGAATTAGTATACATTCAACCATGTTGAAAGCAACCAAAGGTTGGCAAACTTGACTACTTACTGTATAAATATTGAGGCCGGCTAAAAAACTTTTGGAAAATGCTTCATGGAGAGGGTTTGAATTGCAAAAATAGAATATGGAGTGATATCCTTTCTGAGTTGCACCTCTTACTTCAGAACCGGTTCAAATAAAAACAGAACAATTTTAAAAAAAATATTGGTTTGAAAATTTAAAAATTAAAATGCAACCTTGATATTTTTCTAAATCTAATAATACTCTAGCCATTGACTTTCCCCCTCCTAGGACTATGCAGAAGCTTTCTAATTTATTCCTGCTGGGGCAAGGAAGGCTTGTTAATTCTTAACCAATAAATCAAATCAAATCAATAGCTAATTTGTTTGCTTGAACGCAGGTTAGCAATAATATTGGGTTTATTTATCTCTACTCATAAGTACAATTTACCAAGCCTAGCAAGGTCATTTAAATAACTAACTCAAACTAGAATAAAATACATCTTTGAGTTTGAAGGTTGTAGATAAAAGTAACAAGCATAACATTTTGGTATAAATCTGCTCGATACTAACAATGCATTGATAAAAACTAAACTGACTCGATAAAAGTAGACTTCAAACTGTGAGAGATGAGCCAAGTTTGTAAAAAAATGTGGTGTAATTGTCAGAAACCTCTCACCAAAAGAACAAGGGAGCAGAAAACTGAGTGGTAGCACTTGCTGGTTTTTGGTACCTTTTTTGAACTATCAGTGACTTGTGGAATAGGTTGTCAAGTGCACATAAAGAATTGTTTTAAGCATGAAGTACTTCTATATTGCTTTATTACCATAGTCACATTTATATTTATTACCATATTTAATTCTGTGTTTTCTTTTGCTAGTTTAAGGCGATGTCTGACCTGAGCCTTCTAGTTAATAACATGGAACTTCTGAAGGGAACAGAAGTTCCCCTTTGCAGTGCCCTAAAACTAAAGAAACTTATTGAGGAAAGTGTTCAAGGTAATTTATGTATTGTAACAAATGATGTTTTATAGAAAAATTATTGTTACATTCTCTTTAGCTGGTTGTATGGGAAAAGTAGCTGTGGCCATATCAAGAGTAGGCTGTTATAGAATTGACAATCTCATCAAACCTAATTTTTTGAAGGCCCAAAAGAGTTTAAACCTTTCCCCATTCTCTTTATGGTCTGCAGCAATAATTACTTTTTGCTTTCTTCCCAAAACTGATGCATTTTGCCGAATACTATCAGTGGCAGTTAAAAAAGTAACTGCCGGTATAGTGATCCTCAGGGTCAAATAATATATATTTGTTTTTTCTGTGTTCACATTAGATGGAAAGACTCCATCCCACCTGACAAGGCAGGAAATACGCAAGAAAGAATTGTTAACATTGTCAAAGACCAGCATGGCGGCACAGTCTGCCAATTTATATCTTAACAACTTTAACAACTTGATTACTAAGAGTGTGGACAAACTGACAATGACAAAACAGGTGTGCATAATTCACAATAAGTTTGGTCATTGCATTTTTATATAGAAACAAAACTTGGGTAAATTAAAACTAATAGTATAAAGTACGCATGCAAATAAAAATTCCTAAATGTGTTAAGTTATAATGATAGCTTTTGAATGATGACAATGAATTTAATGTGTGCTTTTGAGATCTGCTAGGGAGAAAAACATCTTGTATTGCACAACTAACATGTTGAAAGAACTTTGATCATGGGTCAGCTTGTTTTTAGGGTATCATATTTTTCCAATGTAAAACCCACTTGGAGTTGATTTAAATGTCACCTCTATTAAGTGAGCAATAACTTACCTCATATATAAGAACATCTTAGTTTTGGGCTGATGCTGAATGTTCTCAAACATTTTAAGGATTTCAGCCTGAAATGTTCTTTAAAAAACATAACTTTCGGCATTTGATGCGCATTTGTTATTTTCGATTCCACATACCAATCGGAATCATAAATGTTATGGCATTTTTCAACCGCCCCTTCTAAAAAAGGTTCTGTAAGAACAAATTAAATGAGTAAGCGTGAGTCCATTTGTGTTTAAATGTAGTCAGAACAAAGTTCACACTGATTAGTTATAATTTCTTACTAATAATTTTATTGTTTAGAGGGAAAGGATATCGATTGCAAGATCACAAGTAATTTTTATATAATAAAATTATGTAATTCATTTTTTCTAAGTACTCAATTTTTCTTTGCTATAGTGGCAAGGAACTGGTGGCCTGAAGGTTTGCAATGGTACAACTGAGGAGCAAGCAAGGGCCAATAGTTTGCTGTGTCAATCAGTGATTGATGACAAAGAGGTTAAGTCCCTGTTTGGCATTTATGATATTGATGACCAATGGAGGTTGACCTTGGACTCCAACAGGGCTAGAAAGCATATTAGTGGAAAGTTATGCCAGCAGAGAAAGCCAGGATCATATGGAAAACTGGTATGACTATATGAAATATTTTATAATATAGCTATTTACAAATACCTTTCTGATATGCAGGTGGTAACTACATTTGTATATAATACAGCTTACCATTTCTTTAATAAATGCCTCTTAAATAAATACCCCCTTAGAATAACATCTAGAAAAAACATGCATACTAACACCAAAGAACAGTAGTAAATTTGAATTCACCTGTATATATGAAAGCCTTTTTCTGCTCTCTCCTTTTCATTGAGCAAGGATTGCAATAGTTTAGTATTTTAAGTATACACAACAGCGTTTAGTTGAGAAAATCGGTATGTTGTATCAGGAGTTCCTTTTTTCCATTTTAAAGAGCAATAATGGCATTTAACACAAAAAAAGATAGAACATGCCCAAAGGATAAAAATAGAATTGATTTGTAGATTGAAAATTAGGCTTTTGAGGCTGATTTAAGTCTGCTTGATGTTACAGTCAATCGGTCTTAACTTTTACAGGTACATGTACTGTATTGATCTGAAGTGTAACACTTGTTTGTTTGTTTGCTTCTTTATTTTGTGTTGTACTATTAGTTTGTAATTTGTTTGTAATTTATTTATTTCTATTTCTATATTAGTTTGCTGGCAACCATTGCCAGGATTGGTAAATGTTACATGTACACTGTAGGCAAAATTCCTAGGACCGACATGTACGGTAAATAATTATTTTATGGCATGTACAGAACATGTGTAAGTCCTACTCTTTTCTGCCATAAATTTGTGGGTATTATCAATTTCACTACAAAATGCTGAAGAATATTGGAAACATTATTGACATACACATTTAAGGCATGTTTATCAGTTGGATGTGTTTTCCTTAAAGACCAACCACAAACTGAAACAAATTGCTATATTTTTTAAAAGTCTACAGAACAGAAGGCAGAACACAAACTTAAGGCTGAAAAAAAGAGAAAAGCAAAGGCAGATGCCGAAGGAAATGGAAGCAAAAAGCAAAAGCAAGGTAGTCTGGAATCCGAATCAGTGGCAAATTCAGAGGTGAGAACTTATAATATGCTCAATGTACTTTACTGGTATCTGTAAAGGCACAGGCTAAAATGAAGCCGATTTGGCAGTGAAAGTGAGGATAGGAAAGGAAGGGGGACTTAGAATGGAAGTAGATCTTCTGTAAGTAGAAAAGTGAGGCCTTGGGTTGGCCTGGTAGGTAGAAAATTTTGTTTTGTACCCGTGTTTTGTATTTTTAAATTTATAAATAGTCATCAGCAAGTTGTTGGGACATGTCCTCCAGTACATTAATTTTTACCGTAAGATATGACTCAGAAATAAGTTAGCAGCTTCGAAACAATGAAGTATTGTTTCACTTTTAGTTTTGGAAACCTTCAGGAAGAGGGCCTTGTTACTCAAAGAGTTGCCAGTTGTTGTCAACTTTTGATCATAATAAAAAAAGAATTTTATCAACTGGATAAGGTTGGCCTAATACACAATCGTCAAGGTGATCACAGCAGGCGGCTTGTGTTTTGTGCATTGTAGATCAGTAATATATTCATATGATTGTGCTAATTGTTACCACTTGATTGCTTGCATTTTGTACAGACTGATGCATCCAATGTGGCACAGAGTGCTAACAAAGAACAGGTAAGGACAGTTTACCTGGGTGGTGAATAACAGATGCAAATGAAATGGCTAGTACTAACATGAATATGGCAAGTCTGTCATAAATCACAGTTTATTCATGGACAATAGAGGACTAAAAACTTAAAATAATGCCAGTGATTTTGCCTGGTAATTTAGTTATAATTTTGTTTTAGAAATTTGTGATATAGTTGTATACTTATGGATTGAGTGTTGCATATAACTACTGAAGATAAAAAATATATCTTACTTATTAGTTTGCATTTTTTAATACTTGAATGCGTATCTTAGGGAGTATTTTTTATATAAAAATTATATATATATATATATATATGTTAGTTCACTCATTGCATATTTCTTTGTTGCCAGACTTCATCAGACAATGAAAGTGAGGACAAGGTAAGAGAAATAAAAGTTGGGTCATCAAATCTGTGATTAATGACATCTTGATGCTGTGCATGTACTTTTAAAAGCAACAGGCAATTGGGGAAGTTAAGTATCAAACACCAATGAATCACTAGAATCTCTATTTTTGCAGTGCGTAATAATTCTGGCACCCAAAGTACATGTACATTGGTGTGATCTCCTAGATAGGGTTAATATACTTGGGTATTGTTTTAATTTTAATTAGTTAAACTATCAGTTTTCATTTCACACACAGGTAGAAGGTCCAGAAGAGTTGTCCTTATACGAGCAATCCATTGTGTTGAAGAAAAAAGAGAGTGAGCTGTTTTTGCTCAAAAATGGCATAGTAAGTGATTATTAAAACTACTTTTGATAGAATGAGCAAAGCAACAGTCCTTTGCTACTTCAAGACCTCAATTATGTTAACTTTGTCAAACAGAATCTCGTATCCCATAGCTAATCGCACTCTAATTAGGAATTAATCAGTTCTTTGAATATTGTCCGTTTCCATGAAGTTGAAGGGTACAAGTAAGGGCATGTGTAAACTATAGTTTGTGAATCATGTTACAGATAATTAAATAACCACTTGCTTAACCGATTGGTTAAGAGCAGTGCAGTACTTGGAAATCTAGAAAAAAATGTAATTCTGGGCATATACAAATTTGATTTGTCAAATCCTATACAGGTAGGATGATAGCAATAAAAAGTCGATAAACCAATCAAAATATGGCTGTTTCTATGATAACAGTGTAGAAAAATTCAAACACAGTCTTGAAAACAAACCACAAAAAGATAAACATTGATATTAATGCAGGGTATTTATACAGTTGAAAGAATCATTGATTTGAAAAAGGAAACTGACCAGATCATAGAATGGGCTGTATTTGCAATATTTGACATGTCATGTGGTTGAAAGCTTTGCTCTTGTGGACTTTTTGTCATTTTGGATAAATCATTATTACAATTATTTATTAGGGCTGTTACTGTATTTAAACTTTATCCATTTTGAATTCAGTATTGATTTCTCATTATGCCTTCTAAATGGTTCCCACCAGCAAAGGTTTCAGAACTCGTTACATCTAGTTACAAATCAGTTTTGAAGATGTATTCTGATAAAATGTTTGTTTCTTCTGTCAACAGGTACCTCGTGATCAGGGACCAATGGTCGCTTTGTTTTATTGTGGAGTTAAGCAACTCTCAAAACTGTCCATGAAGCTGCTTAAAGAAAAATGCAAAGAGCACTTCATTTCCACCTCAAGCACAGCCAAGAAGGAAGACCTGTGCCGGGCACTTGGGAGGGTTTTGTACCAAGAACAAATTGTCATTCGAAAGGATGACAACTTAGAAATTTCATTTGAAAATTTGAAAATGGCACAGAAACAATAGTCAAATGACCCTGTGGTTTGACCTTGAATAAATTGCAGCAGCAAAAAGTCTGTTTGCCAATACGTACTCATGGTGTTTTCTGTAAACAAAAAAGTACAATTGTACTTGTATACTACATCTTTGACACAAAGATTTGTATGTCATATGCTAGTATTTATAAATTTCAATTAAGACTTTTTGTAACTAAAAAATCAAATTGTTATTGTTGTTATTGTTACAATTTAGTATTTAAATTAAAAACAAAAACATAGTATTTTTGAAATGATATATATTTTTTTCGAAGAAATTATACCAAGGTCAATCAATTACTTGAAAAAAAACATTGCTTTTAAAATGATAATGACCTCATTGAAATTTTGCCATTGCATTATCTTCTTATAATTACATTTGAAATGATCTAATAAATTTCAGTGTTTTCAAAATAGTTCTATTTAAATAAAGGGTCTGACTTATACTTAGCAGCACTGTTCTTTGTTGTCTTTGGTACATGTTTTTGGATTTTGTCCAAATGGCATTATACTGCAAGTTTCACATTAACATACACTTTCTCTGCAAGTTTCTTGTGTTATACATATTTTTCCCCAATTTAGCTACAGCTGACACCCGAAAGCAAAAAGAGAAAAATAGTAGTGCCAGAAGTGTGAGTAACTAAGCAGATCTGGTGGCAGTTGGCCTGCATAGATGTTTAAAGACAGTCTTTTTTGTTAGTTCCTTAGAAACGGCATTTCTGCATGCATTGTGATAAATGTAAACTTTCATAACAATTAACTGAACTAATTTTCAAGGTCAATTTTACTCCATTTAAAATAATTAAAAAAAATACCTTGCCTGGTTAAAGCCACAGCATTTTATTTGCATTTTCTTTGTTCCGTGTTTACACGTTAAGTATGTGAAATTCTTAATTTTGTTTTGTTTTCTTGCTGTTTTTCTCAGTTATTTACATTGTTCTCCAAACTGCCATTAAAATAATACTATCATGGTACATTGTGTTTCCATGATATTTCGGTGCTATTTCTATGATATTTCCAAGGTATATCCATATTATTTCCATGGTATTCCCATGATATTTCTATGGTGTTTCCATATCCCATGGTATCTCCTTGGTATACTATATTTCCATGATGTTTTCATATTATTTTGTTGTTGTTTCCATAGATATTTCCATGTTTCCATTTTATTTCCGTGTTATTTCCAAGGTATTTCCCTGATATTTCCATGGTATTGCCATGAATTTTCCATGATATTTCCATGGTATTTGCATGATATTTGCATGATATTTCCATGGTATTTCCATATTTCCGTGGTATTTCATGGTGTTTGCATGATATTTCCATGGTGTTTCCATGATATTTCCTTGGTATTCCCATGATATTTCAATGTATTCTTGTAACTTTTCCATGGTATTAACATGATTTTTACATGGTATTTCCATGGAATTCCATAGTATGTACATGATATTTCCATGGTATTCCCACCATATTTCCATGATATTTCGAAGATATTTCCTTGGTATTCCCATGATATTTCCAAGGTATTTACGTAATTTTTCCATCGTATTCCCATCATATTTCCAAGGTTTTTCCATGATGTTTATATGGTATTAACAAGCATACTTGTAATAAGTTACAGGTTATTTCCATGTTTTTTGAAATAATTTTCCTGTTATTTACATGGTTTGTTGAAACGTTTGGCTTGTTTTACTGCTTATTTACAAGGTTTTTACTAGTTAACAGATTGAAATTTACAGGTTATTTCCACAATGTTAAGATCCTGTAAAAGCGCAAAAATCATGTAAATTTTCATTTACAGGATATTTCCAAGATATTTCCATGACATGATTTAATATTTACATACTAGGAAATTTTTCGATTTTTCCAGTGTCAAGTGAAAGTTTAACTAAAAGACCAATGATTCGTTACAAATAATAAGTAAATAAATAAATAAAATACATATGCATAGCATTTATCAAGACGTATGTTGCTTGAAACATTTTCAGGAAATGCTTGTACCTCAAATCAAAATTCATAAGAATAAGACATTTGTATTTATAGCAAATATAGCTCACTCTGAAAGGTAGTAACTATAACCCGGGTTATAACGTTCACAGCCCGTTCACTGCTTAGAAATTTCTGAAGATGATTAAAGTCTTTAACAATGCAGGAAGAATATGAAAAAGAGAGGCTTCGCTACTTTATAGGAACTCAACAATTTAACCTACGTTTAAACTAGGGGATCGTGTTGTGCGATGCATCGGCCAGGTTCAAACGAAGAATGGACGACAGATCTTTCAGAGCAGCGGCTCTCAAAATATGGAACAAATTGCCTGATGATTTTA
>JAOBRG010382451.1:0-11067 GCA_027574985.1 Umimayanthus nakama | reverse complement strand
CCGGGGGGGGGGGGGAGGTTCTGCCTTGCATACTTTTTTTTTTGGCCTGCCTATTATGAATTCTTTTTTCATGCTTCAAGAGTTTGTATGTATTTTTTCAGATTTTTTTTTATCAGTTTGGACTTTTTTTTAAAGTTTTCTAAGCCTCCCCCCTCCCTCCTTCCTTTTTCTAATTGTTCATCTCAAAAAATTGGGAATTTTTCAACCATTGTTTTCTATCAGTTAAAGAACAAAGCTTATTTAAAAAAATATGTTACTTTCTGATTTGGCACAGCCACATAGGTTGAAAAGCCCTCCTCCTTTTTCAAATCTTGTGCAATTAATAACCTTACATGTGGGCTAGTTGTACCTCTGCTGTCTGTTTTGAAATGAAAGTGAATGAACCTGAGGTGGGACTTCTGTGCAGATCTGTTCTTATCTGCAGTCCAGTTACAAAGAAACATAAAGTTATTGATCATTTCGTAAATAGTTTTGTGTTAATGTGATAATTAAAAATTAAATATAAAATTAATTTTTAATACTTAATATAGCAATCATGATCATGGGGTAAACAGTGTTCTCATTTAAACTCCAGATGTTTTTGTCTGGGGAAAACTGCTTGCTGTATATAAGCCCGTTTTTACTGATTGCTTGTTTCTATGACTACAGGAGCGAGTTGGTGGCAGAGTAGCAACCTTCCGCAAGGGACAGTACATCGCTGATCTTGGTGCCATGGTACTGACTGGCTTGGGTAAGCATTTTCTTTTTATTCTTGAAAGTGTAATTAATTTTGTAAATGAGCTTATGCGTCATAAGATGGAGTTAGATCTTAGTGTATTTTAGGATGCCTGCAGACCCCTGCCCCTCGCCCCCCCCCCCCCACACACATACACTTTGTGTCACTAGTTAGTCCCCCATTTTCAAAGTAGCTTCATGGCCTCTGTCTAGAGGCACAAATGCAATCGTAGACATAAACACAACAAGACAGTGTTAATTGAATTAATGCCGAGTGACACATGAAAAGGAAAAATAATGCATCACGATATAACCAGCTGTAGCGGGTCAAGGGGACTCCCTTAAATCACTGAGGGAGCCTCTATAACCAGATCTAAGGGGTCTAAAGGACTTCCTAAAGTCGCTGAGGGAGCATCGACAATCAGCTGTGAGGAGTCCAAGGGACTTTCTGAAATCACTGAGGGAGCCTCTATAACCAGCCAGAAGGGTTTACAAGGAGTCTTTTTATCTCTTAACTAACAGGAGCCTGTTTTAGAGCTTTAGATCTCTCAAATACAGTTCAAATGGTATAAAATTATTCCCTTGCTCTGTAAGATTGTACCATGTGACTAGTTTTTGTCAATGGAGCATGCAATTGTTTGTATTTGAGTGGGTTATAAGTAGATGTTAAGTGTGTACGGTAATTTATTGTTGTTTCAATCCTGTTTGCTAGGTGGTAATCCACTGACTGTTATCAATAACCAGATCAGCATGGAGCTGCACAAGATTCGACAGAAGTGCCCCCTGTATGAGAGCAATGGGAAATCTGTAAGTGCGTGCATGTAAAAAGTCCCAGCTTTCTTGTATTAGTAACAATAGTAATAATAATAATAACAATAATAGTAATAATAATAATACTAATAATTAAAATAGTAATAATAATAATATTAACAATAATAATAACAAATAATTAATTTGTATAACTACAGGCAGAGAACATGTAAAGTTTGAGGAGATATGACAATCTCATACATTTGCTGTACAGTAGTGGTCATAAGGAATGTGAAAAACAATCCCAGGATTTCTGGCCATTTTTCTGAACATTCTTCCGCAAAATTTCATTGAACTTTCAGTAGAAACTTCACTGCTCATAAATGTTCTAACATTTTGACTGAAACGACTTTTCTTCAAAATTGGATTGAAGTGTGTTCCAAACTGGAAATGCATGGACTTTCTTTTGAGATGAAGACCTGAACATTTTGATTAACACCAAAACTTATATATTAGAGATCAGCTTTCTGTACTCTTGCTGAAATCTGCTATGAATGCAATGCCAATACATTCAGTAGTAAAATTAATTCTTTACTAAAGTTCTAAAGAAACAAAATGCAATTAACTTGAGGAAGGATATATGGAAACGGACAAAACAAAAGCCAAGCCTAGCTGAGGACTTGTTTGATTGTATCGAGGAATCAGATGACAAAGGAGACAAGCATGCATGGCAGATCATTATGATGATATCTTCATTTTTCTGAGGACAAGTTTTTGCTACAACTGGGAAAACTTAGACAAACTTTCTCAGTTCATCTGATAATGTGACTGAGTGTAAATCCAGGCAAACAGTCAAACTAGCTATCTAGTCGGATTGATTGATCTGTTGATCAATTGTCAAAAAAATCAAAGTGATTGGATGATATGAGTTTGGTGCAAACACTAGTCCAGGTGAACATGTAATTGTTTTTTTCTTAGCTTGAATATGATTTGTTGGTCTAGTCCTTTTGAGCTGTGAAGTTCTCACAAACTTACTGGAGCTTTGATCATGAAATCCATGACAGCAAAAGTTAACAAACACATATAACATTTAAATCTCAACAGATGCTTGCATGTAACCAATTTTACTTCCTGTAACAAAATTGTGTAAACTTCTAACCTTTGCATTGTCATGGCAAATGTTCTTCAAGATTTGAATTGACTAAAATGTCCGTTCACTTACTGTATTTTCTGGATCTCTTACAAGACAGTAAACTTTATATTGTCTATTACCATGTAGTACATAAATCACTCCCATTTCCGTACACATCAGTCTATTATGAACTAATGCTGTTTTTTTTGGTTTTGCCATTTTTCATCTTATGAATAAAAGCAGTGATTTAAAAGTAAGTAATAGCTTGTAATTTGAAATCTGTCTTTTTCCTTATGTCCTGTGTAAAGAATGGACGAAGACAAACCATGCTGGTAAGTGTACTAATATATTATAAGCCTTAAATGCTTTGGTTTTTATCTATTTTAAAACCTTAGTATTAATTTGTTACTCTAAAAGAACTCAGTCTATTTTTTGACAAATAGTGTACAAATATATGTTAGCATTAATATTTTACTTTTTAGTAGCTTGAAGCGCAAGGTCTGTACGACAAGTTTCAGATTTAGTGTTTTTCCCTTCTTTTATGGCCCAAGAGTGAAGTGTGCAGGCTATTGAAACTAGGAAGGGAAAAATGAGGATCCATAACTTGCTGTACAGACCGCTCAAACAAGGCTAATAAAATGTTATATATATAGCTTTGTTGATTATACGGCAAAGGAACTAAACTGTCTGCCATTTTGACAAGAAATCAAGAGCTAGAGGTCCGTACAGTCACTTGCAGACCTGACTGTATCACAGCACACAAAAACAGTCAGCCATGTAATAAATGTTATTACTGAACTTAACTCTATTGAGGGTTGACAAATAATTACAACGATTGGCAAGTTTTACCATTTTACTGTATTATAAATACTAGAACTTTCTATGTACATTTATGTTACAGTATGTATTTGTATGTGTGTGGTATGTGTTTGCATATATGTTTGTATTATGTGTGTATGATTGTGTACATGTATGTATGGATGAATGTTTGTAATATGTTTGTATAATTTTGTCACTGTGTGCATGTATGTATACACATATGTATGTATGTAAGTATGTGCATCTGTCTGTAAGGATTTAATGATGTACATACATGTGTGTATGCACTTAAATGTGTTCAAATGTGTGTAATACCTATGTACTGTATGCGTGTGTGTGGTTTGCCATAAATGAGTACAAGCACATGTGTTACTGAAGTCCTTTATCTATGATGTATGTAGTACCAGTGTATGTGTACAGTTTAACAGTTTAACTCAACTCCAAAAGACTTGAAAGACAACATTCAACATTCATCTGAGCAGTTTCGGGATTGGCTTTGCTATTTGAAACTTGAAAGATTAAACATGTTTCTGTACCTAACTTGTAACAGATGGCCATTACTGTGATTGTACTTTTGGAGGTAGGTAACTATTTACGTCAGGTCTGCGTTGACGAACCCTGCAGTTTTCAATATTCTCAGAATGGAACCCCTCATCTGTACATGCATGATTTATTACTGGTACCATTGCTAGAAAAATTTTTTAACTAGTTTAATTTTTTGTAGCTATAGCCCGACAATGTAAGTTTTTTGGCCATCCCAGTCCGTTGGAGAAAGTGTGTTTATTTCTCCTAAGGTTTAGTTTACTTACATTGTGGCTGCTAAAACTCTTCTAGGTAGCAAAAGACAAGGATGAAATGGTTGAAAGAGAGTTTAACCGTCTTCTTGAGGCCACTTCATACCTCTCACACTCATTGGACTTCAACTATCTCAATGGCAAACCTGTTTCCCTCGGGCAGGCTTTGGAGCTTGTAATCAAGTAAGTGCAATGGGCAGTTTTCACTTTTTAAAAAAGAACCGAACAAAACACAAGTCTGCAAACTTGACACCCTTCAAACTGGACACCCAGGATTTTTTTTTTAATTTTATCATGAAGATGGAGTTCAGTCCTGTTAATTTAAGAATATTAATTTTCCCAGATTACAAGAAAAACAAGTGAAGGAACAACAGATTGAACATGCCAAGAAAATTCTAGAATTACAAGAAAGGATGAAAACTAATTTAGCTCAGGTAAGTTAGTTAACTTAAACTGTCTCAGCTAAATACATATATGTTATTTACCGGTTGGGAGGTCCGTATAGGGAAAAACTGTGACCGAGGTCTGAATATGCACCATATTCAGGCCGAGGTCACAGTTTTTCCCTATACGAACCGACCATAAGCCAGTAAATAACTTAATATTTATTTTTTCCTCCAACGGACAAGCATATCAAGGGGTGAACCAGAGGCGAAGCAGCGCAGGTTACTGTGACCGTGGTCAGAGATAGGAAAATCTTGCTCGCTCACGAATACGCTAAGAACCAATCATAATTCAGTATTTGTTACTGTGACGGCAGAGGAAAAAATAAATTTAATTATTAATGCTACATCATTTAGCCAGTGAATGTGATGATACACTGCATGTATGGTATACTGTATGCATACTTTACAGGGTGTCCTGCAAATAGGACCAACTACATGTACATGAACTTTAATTTATGGTTCTTCTCCTTACCCTATTTTCCAGACTATAACTCGTGTGTTATCTGTTAACTTTACCTTGTATCACGGAAGTTGCGGGTAATCTACCGGTGCGGGTTATCTGTTTGATTCTGAAGTGAACAACTTTTACTGATGTGGGTCATTTCAAGTATGTTGAAGGGTGAAAGTTTGAGTGTGTTTATGCGTTATCCAGACGTTCACTACATGAGCGAACATTTTGTGATATTTTCACATTGAACTAAATTTGCTATTACAGTTTGTAGTGTACATTCTATTATATTAAAGGAATAAAACAGCGTCGCGCGTGTTTATATCGAGTTTTTGATAAAAGCTGAAATGCCGTTGTTTTGACCCGGATTGTTCGCTTGCAAGCTCATGACTGACCATTCGCACTTTTCAAAACTTCGTCTTTGGCGTGACGTCATTCATGTTTTTTATATCCAGATTTAGAAAATGGTCCTCACCCAATCAGAGCGCGTGTTTTATTGAACCTATTTTCTAAAAATTGTTTTATGATATTTTAACAGATCAATGTAACGATATATACGTAGTAGAAATGAATGAATGGGGTTGTGGGTTATACGGCGGTGCGGGTAATCTGTTAACTTTTGTATCTTTTTGTGATAAAAACACGGGGGTACGAGTTATAGTCCGAAAAATATGGCAATTGCTATTTTTGTGAAATGTTAATTCTGGTCTGACAGCACACAGTTAACAAATGATACAAGGCAAAGCTGCTATATGTACATGTATACAGGTCTTATATGTTGCTCTTGCATCCAAGTTTTCTTACAGCTCAAAAAGTAACATGTTCAGACCCTTGTTCTTGACCCCTGTCATCTGATCTCTGATATTTGACCCCAAACAGATGGTGACAGTGCAGGACAAAGTAAAACAAACTCATGGAGAATACCAAGAAGCATTAAAGATCAAGGAACCCAGGTCATTTTTCTTTATCTACTGTATACTAGTTTTTTGGTTTTCTTTTTTTTCTTTTTGCTGTATATTTTGATTGTGTAAATACTTCTACATGTGTGTGTGTGTTTATACGTGTGTGCTGAGTGGTATGTTCCGACCCAATTTCATTCATTTTCAATTCACCTTTTTTTAAAAATAGTTTAGGTAGCTACTTGACCCAAACATTTTTTGTCTTCTCGTTTTATAATTTTTGTCTAATAATTATTGAATTTCTTCATTTGTAAATAATTTGTAAATACTTTGTAAAAACTTATAAAATTCTATTGGGGTCAAATAGATCTATGTTGTTGTTGTTGTTCTATAAGGTTGTATTTTTTCAGTACCCGACAACTTACTGTATCCACCGGTTAAGATTTTGTGCATTTTAAGGGCATTCTGTTCACATGGAACCAACTTAAACCAAATGAAAAGTTAGGTGCCTAGCTATTCAAAAATTCGGCCTCCAAATCGAGGATTAATTTTTAGCTGGTATGGTTGAAATTTTGAGGGATGTGGAGCGAACACCTTGACCATCTGAAGTTTGTACAGCAAAGGTGTGTTTGTGTAGCCACTGAGCTGAGAAAGAAGAGAGGGAAGCTGATAAGTAAAAAAACCACTGATAAAAGTTAAATTCGTCCGGAATTATCAGTTAAAAGTGAACAGGGCAAAAATATTGAACAGTTATGTGTTTCAACAAAACGTCCGGTCAAATTTTTTAACCAGTCGATAATTCATCCGATGGATACCGTGTGAGTGTAGGCTAACATTGTCATGTAGAGTATCACAATCACTTTTGGGAGTTCGCAATACAACACCAAATGACAATGGTTTTAACATTTATCATTTTCTTATTACGTTAGAAAGTTTAAGATAGATCAAAACAATGGCCCTTAGATAGTACTTAGAAAAAATGTTGGAACCCCTTTACAGCAAGTTTGTCAAGATTGTTTTTGAACTTAAAGCTAAGCTAACAGTTAATAATAGTTGTCTGATGTTCAAAACGTTCTGGTTTACAGAGACATCACTTCAGAGTTCTTGGTAAAAAGCAAGCTGAGAGATCTCAACGCCTTTTGTAGGGTAAGTTTAAATCATGGTTGAGTCAATATGACTTCTAGTGGAGTAACAACCACGATGTATACACTAAATTATTTTACGGTAATAACGATTGACCTCTGTGGATCAAAGAATTGAATTATCGTTTTGTTTGTCGTACTATCGTTTTGTTTTGTGCTACACGTACAGGAATATGATGAGTTAGCTGAGGAGCAACACAAGTTGGAAGAGAAACTTGACGAGTTGGAGGAGAACCCACCGAGGTTGGCAACTCAAGCAAATTCATTACACAAATCACTAGAACTACTATATAACCATGTAGTTTCACTACTGAGCTAATCACCGTTTTCATACTTGGAAATTCCAGAGTTTTTTTTTTACGCTTTGGTTTCCTGGACCCGGCAAACTCCTTAAAACTCACAGTGTTTCCATGGACTAAGGGCGTGTTCGATTGACTCTATTCCGGAACAGGAATAGATAGAATAAAAAAAATTGTTCAATCTTTTTGGCGACAATTCCTGCCAAATTAGCAGAAAAACACAACTGAGTTGTATATCTTGCTCGAGTAATTACTTTTGACTGGATACTTGATTGTTCTACGAATCAGGAGATAATTTTGAAATTTTATTCTTATTCCGGAATAGATGGAATAGGGTCAATCGAATGCACCCTAAATAAACCGTCATTTTCGTCATTGTAGAGTCTTTGAAAACTTCTTGTACTGTAATATAATTTTTCAAAAAAAGTTTCTCCTTACATATCCATAATAGGGTTGCCATTGTAACCCCTCGCGACGTGTGTTTGATGCACAAAATTTAAACAAAATCTAAAATAGATGCACAAATTTCAATATTCTCCTTTTGATTATAGAGACTAAAGGTCCCAAGGACCCTTGATTTTTAGAAGTAGTGTGAGCACCGCACAAGCTACTTATTAAGTTAAGGATTATGACCTCCTATTTCTACGTTATTTTATTGAAAACCTTTAAGTGCCTGCAATGTCGCTGTATGAAAAAAGGATTAACGTTCAGACTTTGCCAATGGACAAGATGTACATGGAACTGTAATCAAATCTCTGCTTCTATAACTTTTCTTGTAAACTAGGTCTTGACTACTTTTACTTGAACTGCAAATGTGCTCTGGGAATTGACAAAGACTCAAAATATCAATCTTTTTGTTTGGAATGTTGCTCGTGATATTATTGTATCTGATAGTACAGAACAGTATTTACTATACATTTTTGTTTTCTTGCATTCAGCGATGTTTACCTTTCACTGAGAGATCGCCAAATTCTCGACTGGCATTTTGCCAACTTGGAGTTCGCCAATGCAACACCGCTGACCGCGCTGTCACTCAAACACTGGGACCAGGATGACGATTTTGAGTTCAGTGGAAGTCACATGACTGTAAGAAATGGCTACTCGTGTGCCCCAGCTGCGCTGGCCGAGGGACTCGACATTCGACTAAACACTGCTGTTAAACATGTCCGATACAACAGAGCCGGTGAGTGTAATGAATTAAGAGTGAAAGACAAAAGCTTCTTTATATAGACGAGACTTGTGTTATGCTAATGGAGCTGTGTAACTACTAATAGGTTGTCATGGGACAGAGTCAGTTCACTGTGGTTTTGGCTTGTTAGCTTTTGTTGACGTTAATAGATGTGTTTGCATAGTGTGGGCTTCAGATCCCAATTCTATTATTGTACATACATTGTGGTCGAGAAGTACACTGTTGGCTTGAACCTAAAATCTGTTGCGTTGTGCGTAAGGGATTATCTTTGGTACTCTGTCAAAAAACAGAAACACACAAGTAACTGCCTTTCACTTACATGTAATAACACTGCTAAGACCTTAAAAAAAGCTAGTCGTGCTTTTGCATAGATCTAAAAAAACCTGAATTTTTACCTCTGATTAAGCTTATAAAAATAATTTATTTCAATAGATGAAGTTGGACCAAGTTAAGAGCTCGTGTTAAAAACGCTTTATTGCAAATATTGAAAAATTTCACACATAAAGTAAATAGACATATTTATGCCGTTTGTTGCAGAAATGAGTTGTGTTGTTTTTTCATGAGCTGTTTTGGAGTTATTCAGAGAATGAGTTTTCAAGGTGGCAGAGCTGATAAACAAGTTTACCTTTATCAAAACCAGTCTTTGAAAATAGCCTGCAAATTTAAGCGTTCTTTGAAAGAGATCAAGCTGTCCAAGTAGAATTCTGAAACAATCGGAAGCATTAAGATTGCAAAATGGACCCTTCCTTTGCATGAAGTCCGAAAATCGTGGTTTCTTTGCGAGTTTTGGTGCGCTATCGTTAGATGGGATAACGGGCGTGGAGGGAGTCGCGCACCAAAACTCGCTCAAACCCCCTAATAATGGACTTTTTGGCGAAGGAAGGGGCTATTTTGCAGTCTAGGTGCATTGAGCTAATTTATTAAGAATTGCCAAAGCCTTGGAGTCCATTACGGGTATGCTATATGACATTTGTAGCTTGGCTCATACTTCAATGTGGTTTATTTTTTCTCGTGAAACGTTGCAGGAGCTGAGGTGGTTACTCAGAGTACAAACAAGTCGCCAGTTGCCAGTGTCACCCAGCAGTTCAAGGCCGATGCTGTGTTGGTCACTCTACCCCTTGGTGTCCTCAAGCATTCGAACTCTGTGCAGTTCCACCCTCCTTTGCCGGAATGGAAGACTGCAGCCATTCAGAGGATGGGATTTGGAAATTTAAACAAGGTGAGATATTTGACCTTGAATTGCAAACAGGGAATTTAAACGCGAGTCGACGTTTTGAGTTTTGATTGGTTTGCGAACACTGTGCAAAGGTGCTGACGTCTTAATGGATTCTCTAACATATTCTTTCAGCTGACATCGTGTTTTGATTTTAATTTTACTTTACTTTATTGGCCGAACGTGATTCTTTAGAAAGGTAACGAAGTTTCATTTCATTAGACTGAACAAACAGCTACGGTTTGTTAGATCTTGAAACTTGGCAGACGAACAGTTCGAATAACACCCACTGCAAACACGTTTTTATCTTACGGCCTATCATATGGTAGATAAAATAAACTGAAAACATGCTGTGAACAAGCTTTTTGACGTCAAACGAAAGTTGGAAGAATTAGAAATTTGTGTGAATAAAGGTAAAAATTTTGCCCACTAAAATCTGTACGAACAGTGTGCAAAGATGTTGAATCGTAATAGCATTTGTCCTTATACGATAAAGCAGTTTTACACATTAAAATTCGTTTATCCTTTTTACTGTTGAGCTCATTTGTAATGTGTGTTTTCCTTGATCAGGTTGTGCTGTGCTTTGACAGAGTGTTTTGGGATCCTAACACCAATCTGTTCGGCCACGTGGGGAGCACCACGGTCACTCGTGGAGAGCTGTTTCTGTTCTGGAACCTGTACAAAGCCCCGGTACTCATCGCCCTGGTGGCAGGAGAAGCCGCCAACAAGCTGGAGAACGTATCTGATGAAGTGATCGTTGGCAAATCCATTGCAGTGTTGAGGGGAATATTTGGAAGTAGTACTGTGCCACAGGTGAGTCGCAGAAACTAATCTCGAATTTAGCAATTCAAAATTGATCGTCACATTTATTAATTACTCCCTGAAGTGGAGTTGACTTTATGAGCAACTATTCACCGAAGTGGAGTAGTTCACCGCGAGATGAATATACTGGGCTTTCCACTGACACTGAGGTGAACAATACATTAGCATATACCAACCAGTGAATCAGTACAGTAAGGCTCTACTCTGAGAACGAAGTATTCCATTGGTCATCGAACAATAACATTAACAATAACTGACCCTTTTTAACAATACGCTATTGTATGTTCTTTACGGATGGTCAGTTTAAGAATAAAAGTTTTGGTTATACACCGATGTCATTAAAATGGCTGCCGCTCGGACAAGAATGGCGCGAGCACCAGAACGAGGCGTGTTAGGACTC
>JAOBRG010382450.1:887-25533 GCA_027574985.1 Umimayanthus nakama | reverse complement strand
AACCGAAACAACAAGCTTAAGAAGTGTCATAACTAATATGAAGAACGCAAGCCATGAATAAACTTTAAACAAAAGAATGACGGACCTAACAGATGTGCAATGTCAGTGCGCTCTCGGTGAATTAGAAATGCACTCAGGAGGTCTTGAATAAAAAACCACCAAATTATTGGTTCCGAGTAAGTATCGCACCAGTTTTATTTATGATTTTGTTTTTTTAATGCTAGCTTTAGTACGAATTTGTAACCTGAAGGCATTGAAAATATTCATTACGTTCTGATGCTAGTTGGCGATTCGCGCAGTTGACGGTAAATTACGTTGGAAATACTAGTCTTGCCTCTGTGGCAAAAACTCTGATTTTAGCATCAGCGTCACCATCTTCTGAGCAATTTCCTTATGATCCAACAAAACTTAAAGAATATCAAACAGCAATTCTTCTGTCTTTAGGCTTGTTTTTATTTTCAAATCAACTCTAAACTGGAAATCAATTATTAAGTGTTGCTTCAATCGATAAAACGAATTTTTAATTTTAGAAAAATCTGATTCAACCATAATAGCAAACCTCTATTGTCTTTCATTGACTTATATAAGTTTAATGACCTTTTAATAAAAGCATAGTTTAACCTATAGGACAGCAAAACCAACAAATCTAAAGTTCTAACTCGTTGGATAATAAGTATCTAGCAGTCCAAGGGCAACTGATGCAAATCAACAACTCCTGAGCTTTCGTTGGAACTTACCCCGCGCAAAATATCAAAAACAGTTTTCTTCAGCTTTATGATGAACAAGATCGATAACAAACTGGTTGAGAAAACTGTTTAAATCGCTTTGTTTCTAACAGCGTCGTTTGTGAAACAGTTTTAAGCTGTAAGGCGGCGTTCTTCCCGACTTTCTTGTATTCGGTATAATGTTCTATCACTCAAACAGTTTAAAAACATCAACAAATGTTCTCTTATCTCACAGATGTTTACGATCTGATACTTGTTTGCAAAAATACTGTTTTCCAGGAGAACAGTACTAGTGTTTTCAGTTTTGAAGTTACCGTACAAGCTGAGTTGATACTTTCACTTACCGTCCCGTAAAACCTTTATTGAACCTACATATCAATTGAAAATTTGTAAAACTATCTAAATGATGTTAATAATACTCTTTCGAAAGTATGTGATTTTCATTGGCGTTGAAAAATCTATTTCCGACACTTCGAGCTCCTTCACAAAGTCAAGCCCAACTTTATTACAAAACTTTATTTTATGTCGTTCATGAGTTGTATGCTTGCTAAATTCAAAAGAGTTTATCTACAAAAACCGTATCGGAAATATTCTTTCTTCTGCGTTAATTCTCCTTTTATAGTTCTTCAAAGAAAACAACGCGTAAGTGAAAAACATTTATAGTCGTAAGAAGGATTCCGAAACATCAGCAAGGTATTTTGGGTGCCACTGGGTAATCAATCGTTTTGCGAAATTATTTAGCGATAGACCTTAAACTTACAGAGCACGTGATCATTAGTATTGCCCGAACTCGTAAGGAAATTGAAAGCAGGACAATGGGCGTAGTTTCTTACAATCGAAATGTTTTGTTACATAGTCATTTTATTTTGAAGTAGTCCAGAAGTGTATGACAACCTTAAATGTTTTACGAGCTTTGCGTTTGTTTGTGTCTTACTGGTAAATTATATAGATCTTTGTTAGATTTCCACCCCTTATGGGAAAGCCTCGCTTTCCTCTTCTCCACTCGGCAAGGTCACACCCCTCATTTTGGAGTTGTTCAAGTCATTCACGTCAATGGGAGAACAATTAACACAGTTGGTAAGAGATCTTTGACTACCAACCAGCAGGTCCCGGGTTCAATCCCCGGCCTGGTCGAAGGTTGAACTTTGGTCGACCTTCTTTCACCACACTGTCCGTCGACAGGACGATTAAGTTGTCTGTCTTGAAGAATTTTATCGGAGGACTTTTAAAACGCACCCACGCATATAATTCTCGAAAAGAGCAGGTTTATAATCCCGGTTTGTTTACTGAAGGCGCAACTATTTGTCTCGGAGAGGAATCTTTATGAAATGCTCAACCAGGCATTTGTAGTTTATAACAGGTTGATAAAAAAATACGTAAGCACCTGAAACGTATTTGGTAGTATACAAACTGTAACCTCATTGGATCATGAAAATGCAAGTTAGCGCTCGTGCAAAGGACCACGGTAGTTGTTCGGGCTTCCGCTGACCGAAACTGTAGTTATTCACCCGCCTGCGGGGGCATATCAGTTTGTTACTAGTACTTTTTGGCTGGGCTAGTGTCGCCATAATCGCCGGAAATCGGGCGGCTGTGTGTGAAGTATGATTGGTAAATACAAGCCTTGTTCAAGATTGCATTTCAGCAAAACTAAATTTTGATTAATTTGATTATTACTATTTGTAGTGTTGCGTGGAGCTTTACGTCGCTCTGATACAGCACTATGATATTGATCAGTGGTGACGTACATTGGGGCTGTTTATACACTCTCTCCAAAAGTGCCTGACGCAACACGTCTAAACAGCCATGACGTGTATACATGCAAAATCTAGCGCTCAGTGCTTCCGTGTAGTGAATAATTTTCGTGGTGGATAATTATTTCAATTATTCCATTTCAATGAGGACTGGAATCAAGAATGAAGTGGTTAAGAAAAGTACGAATTTTTGTTTCAGTTTTTTAACTTTTATTTAGAAAAAAACAATTTTAACCTTAGAAAAGCAAATGCGTCGGACATGTCAGTAGATTGGAAAGGTATAGGCAAAAATGGATCAAAGCAAAATAGTTTAGACAAACCTATTTAAAACTAGTATTTTAAATTAATTCGAAGCTTTTTAAAACTTAAAAATACAAATACAAATTCGTGGAACATACGCTGTTCAATTTTATGCTAAATAACGTAAAGGTCGGTGAAAAAATCAAAAAATGACTTGAAAGAATTGACGCACGAGAGGTTTGTCGTTTCAATGTTGTTAAGAGACAATTAAAAACAAGGTCTTACTATAGAAACCATGCAGCTGAAATTGCATAAATGAAAAACAGATTGTGCATTAATGAAAGTTTTCAAGTACCTGTATCAATTCTAAACTAATATCAATGACTCACGTAACAAGAATTTGTATTATTTCTTGTCCAAAAAGCGTGTAATTCTTGCTTCATTTGCTCTAGTTGTATTATGTCTGTTTCAGAGATTTATTTTGTGAGATATTTTCAAGTAATTGCAATCAGAATGATGTATTACTGACGGCACTTCCTGAACTCAGCTGACGAGTTCACATACGTAATATTTGTAGTTAACGTTAACATAATTTTCATTTTCTATCACTCCTAAAAGTTTCAATAGAAAAATAAGCTTCATGTGTCAAATCGGCAACTACAAGACTCATTAATAACAATGAATTGTCAGAGCAGATGTCATGGCGCTGTTTAATTTTAGTCTTCTATTTTTGAGCTATCTTTCAGTAAGAGGAAAAAAGTTTTAATTACACAGTTTAAGCCAACCCGCGCGATGAGTGTAACAGCCAGCATCACCTGAACAGTGACATGTATGAGATTACCGGGAAGAAAATATGAATCACTTCAAGCGATCAAATGGCAAAATGTCGTGCTGCATTCTACTCTCGAACTACGTTGAACGAAAGGTACTTGTACCTGATTTCGTTTTGTAATTAGTTATGCCATAATATGGGACAATCACTCTTCGTCAGTGTAAATTTTTCTTTTTAAGTGGGTTGTTTTTGCATAAGCAGAAATAATGTTTGGCGTATAACTGCTGAAATCATCGTAGAAAACGGCAGTAAAGCTTTAGGTTTTGAACAGAAATTCACAACAGGTGTAATCTGAGAGTGCCAAGATAATCACAGCAAGAAATCTTAGTGGTAAGGTACAATTTGAAGTTTTAAAATCATAATATTTGGAGCTATAATTATCGTGACTAAGCGTGCCCTCCGTATCTGTTTTTTTTTTTTCTTTTATCGTTTTTAAATGTTAAACCATTGTAGGTTTTTCTCCAAGCACCAGACTGTCTTTCTCGGGTTTTTAGTCTTGATATTACTCACTGCAGTAGCTTTCAAAGCAGATCTTTTAAAGTTTTGTTTCGGATGATTTTCTTTTGCTCGACTCTACCGCTTCTCATTAATAAACTTAACGGCAATAGAAATGTCTGACCAACCAGTTCGGTTTATAAGTTGGCGCAAAACAATTGCATTGGCTAACTTTCCTATTTAATTCTTGTCTTCCAAAGTAGTAAATTAAAAAATATGTTAACGTTGTACGCAAGTTTTATCCATATTCATTTGTACAAAACTTTGCACTACTGAGAACAAGATAACGTTAAGCAAAACTGGTTTTGAGCAGGCAGGTTTTAAAACAGCCGTTATATTTTGTTTTAGTTTTTGTTAATAATACAAAGAGTCAGTCTGAAGCAAGTTCATATCGAGGTGGCGGAAATATCAATGATTTTATTGATAGGGTTATAGAAATTATTTTTATTTTTACCTTGAATTTTAGAACTGACACCTGGAACTGACTATTTCGTCTAGTATAGCGCAGTCCGGAAAACAGCATAAAAACAACATAGATAAGAGAGACACACACAGTTCAGAGGGACTGACACGCATTTGCGTTTAACTTGTGACATGATATAACATATGATAAGTGATGATGACGACGACGGTGATGGTAATAGTAGAGAGCTTAAGCAACGAGGACCGGCACGTGAACGAGAACGTGACAAAACAGTGGACTTAATCATAGAATACAATCGCTGCACTGGGGAATGCAACCACCTGGCCACTTTTCCGCCGTCGTCGTTAGAATCGGTACGTGAAAACCTCAAGTTTGGAGTTTTGTAGCGAATGTGAACGTTAGAGTATGAAGCATTTCAATCTTTATGCAGGTTTAAAAACAAAGCTTCTAATTTTTTTCTTATTCACACACCTTCAGGCAAAACAAACTGAAGAAAAGCATGAGTTGTACGAGCAAGAAAAAGAAAAACGGAAATTTCAAAATTCAGCAGCCTTTTTCATTAACGTTCCCGTCCTAGCTGCTTAAGCTCACAAGTAGTACTAGTTGCGAAAAGAGAGAAACGAAGCGACGCACAAATCTTTAGTTTTTACAAATCTCCCGCCAAAATTAACTTCTTCTTTGAAGAATTGCGGGAAACTAACAGGACGTAGCCAGGCACAAAATTTAGGAGAGGGGGGCATTTTCAAGAAACGAAAACTCTTAGCTACTTTCGAGACAAAACATAAAAAAAATTACTTCCGGTCAAAAATTTAGGCCCCCCGCTCTGCCTGACGCTGGCTACGGCCCTGAACTAGTGCTTGCGTGCGTTCACGTATGAATAAAGTTTCTCAAGTCGAGTATGAAGTCGAGTAATTTTTGTTTTCAAAAATCCAATTTTTGTCACTCAAGAATGATAAGATGTAATCTTGAAAATTTTTACTCGATTCTAGAAAATATCAGAGTTTGTTTGAATAAATCCGCCATTTGTGATTTAAACTACTACCAAACTCACCTTGATATGTTTTTCCCAGAAACAAGTAAAAACGCGCACGATAATATACAGCAACCAGGAATATATTGTTAAATAATGTCACATAAAAATCAAAATCCAAAGTATTAGTAATAATAGTAATAATAGTTTTAATAAGCATAATAACACTTTGAAACCGATTTCAAAGTTTACCTAAAATGTTTATTAGATAATACCATTAGAATATTTAAAAACCTTAATTCTTTGGTTATAATTGAACAATAGCTTGTGGTGAACTTTGTGATGGAGCTAGATGTCTTGGTAACAAAATTATTAATATTTTCAAAAAAAGGATCAGTAACCTGATTTACTTTAGGCTACATCTTGACGATATGTAATTTGAGTTATTACAATTTGAAGTTGCACGACTGCATGGGTACTAAAATAATGTGGGTAAAATAATTTATACACCTAAACACGCTTAGGTTTTTACGTACCAAAATCGCAAAAGTTCACGTAGAGAGAATAGCTATGTTCAAAGACAAGTACAGAGAAAAGTTATATGAATACAGCAAAACATTAAGATGCTGTAATTGTTGTTTTGGTTTACAAATTAAATTGTTGCCAGACTTTAATCCAAACACTGATTTGAATATTATTGAGCACGTCCCGCGGAAGTATATTTGACAAACACACTTAAAGATTTACACAAAATGAAATTTGGTACTTTTAAAATCACAGTAAAGCAACGCTTGCAAATAGTTTTATGTCACTCCATAGCACGATTTTTCCAGGAAGTTATTTAAGCATACACGTAGCATCTATTTTTCAAATAGTGCTTTTTAAAATCCCAAACTTGAACAAAAGTAATCATTTCTAACTCGAAAGCATGGTAACAATCAACATCCCCGGCCGCGTGACTTAAACAGCACTCAAAATATCTTCGTATAAGGTTTATGGAAATAACAAAAAAAGAAGAGAAGAGAACGCGAGGTGAGGTGAGGTCAACTGCTGATCTTACAAGTATCTCACTTTTGCTTGTAAAGTGGGTCACATTGGAATGACATTTTCTTGAGCTCTGGAGATGAAAAAATCCCCAAACATTTCTAACAGAACTTGGTCAGCTGATCCGAGTCCCTTGAGTTAGCCGATCAGGGGCAAGGACGTCTACAAAACCGTATATCATGTCGTTTTTGGCCCTATCTGAAGACAAGGCGCGCGGAATTGATACAAATACAATTTATAAATTTAGTGATTTACTCTTCAGTATTTATAAAACTAATTACTCTTTCGACGTCCCTTTAATTTGTCTCTTAGTCCAAAGTACTAATTTAAGAGCAGGCTTAACGATAAGTGTTATTACCTTTGAGTAATTATGGCTCAGTTGTTTCTCTTTTTGATTTTTTTTATTCAACCGAAAAATAATTTTTTTAAGTAGTCATTACCGGCGCTTGTGTATTTCTTGATATGACTTTGTATCAACATATGAGCTGTAAGGTTGCACGAGCAACAATATATTTATAAACAAACTGAAAACACCTTAATTGTTTGCCTTTATAGTTTTATATGATTATGTTCTTGCAACAATATTAAGTTATGTCACAAAACCCGCTTATAAAGTTTGAGCCAGTTTCTAGGCAACTAATGCCCTCACATTTGTATTTATTTCGTCCTCTTTTTCATACGCTTTTATTCCTTTGCATGAGTATAAGAAAACTTGTTGCTCTTGGTATTCAAACCTTATTATTAGCATCCACACATTGCTGACAAAAGTGAAACACGTTTTTCTTTTTCTTTCAGGATCAGTGGAATCAAATACAACAGTAATTCTAAAAGCTTTATGGCCTGAGGTCCATTGTCAAACTGCGACGTACACTATGAACGCCTCAACGGAACAACTTCGAGTGACAGGGGCCTCAGCTGCTAGAGCCCTACCCATGATCCTCATCGCGCTTGCATCGTTTGCAGGAAACAGCCTGGTAGTGGTATCTGTGGTTCGCACCAGATCCCTCCGCCGAATTCCAGGAAACGCGTACATTGTAAATCTTGCAATAAGCGACATCATTGCTTCCATATTGGTCATGCCTGTTGCCTTGGTAACGGTCATGTATCAGGGACATTGGGTATTATCAGAGAGCCTATGCCAAGTGGAAGCGTTTCTGGTTGTGCTGTGCTCAAACGTAACTTTCCTTACCCTGGTTTTCTTTAGCGTCTATCGGTATCTCCTTATCACTTCGCAGCATGGACATAGCCCAGCATTCCTGTGGAAGAGAGTTAAGTGCTCCCTTATGACAATCTGGGTTATTGGCGCTATCTTCGGTTGTCCACCCTTGGTAGGATGGGGACGATTTGCTTTTCTTCGACACTATAGTATGTGTACCGTGGACTGGAGAATTGATAGATCGTACGGAATTGTGCTATTTGTCTTTGTCTTCTTTATGCCACAAACTCTCATGATGCATTCCTATCTCAGCATATTTAAATTCATAAAAACACACAACCAACGGTTCTTCAAAAAGGTGAGCCTTCGTCAAAGGAAGGTTGCTCCAGTGCCACATCGGTCAAAGGTAATGGAGATGCAACCGCGTACTACAAATCTTGAAGTTCCTTATCTCGTAGATGCTGAAGAGTCTTCCATCTCTCAATATCCGTCAGAGAGTCATGGAGAGATCCAGCCTGAAAATAAGTCTGAACGAATAGATGATGGCGACGAAAAGGAAATGAGGGCAAAAGAGTCTCTTGGATCAAACTCTATTGACATGAGAACAACACAATCTCAGCGCGTCCAAAATCGAAGCTTTAGTCCATCCGCTGTAGAGTTACCAACAAGTTTAAATAACTGTCAAAAGAAAAATTTGAACTTAAATAATACAAAAAAGATGAGAAGAATATTTCGAGAAACGAAACTTGTGCGAATTCTTCTAGTCACGGTTGTAACATTTTATGTCTTTTGGCTTCCTTTTGCCACGGACAGTTTACTGCAGTTGTTGGGACACTGGGAAGGAAGGCCAAAGTATTTTCAAATGGTTGCATTTTGGATGGCATCAGCAAACGCAGTGTGTAATCCAATTATTTATGTCTTTCTCAATAGTCAACTTCGCACTGCATTTTGTGTGACATTAAGAAGTTTGAAATTCTGCTGTTGTTTCGTAGATAAGCTAAGCAGCTGTGAACGGTGACCATATATAGCAAGCAAGTCTGTTCGGGTGTACGCATGCAACAAAGCACTTAGTTTAGGTAGAATGATCACTGACTGAGCAGTCACCCTTTGCGTGTTTTGAAATATGCACTTTATTAATGATAATAACAATAATACTAACACAAATATTGGTACTACTACTACTAGTACTAATATTAATATAAATAATAGCAATAATGATGGTTTATTACCAGTTCCTCCGCTACGGTGGCTCCTGGCCTAGTAAGACTAAAATTACAAATTTACTATATATATATATATATATAGTAAAACAAACTATGCTGAGATTAATTAATTGCAAGAAGAAGAAGAAGACTACTAAATACATACCACTAAAAATATCTGTAGATTGTTACTAAAATGAAGATTCCTAAGTAAATAATACTAAGTAATAATATTTTACAATAAAAGCCTGCTTCTATTTGACTATTTGTTGACAGAACGAATTTAAATTTTCTCAAACGTATGCTTTGCGAAAGTTTTCGGATCTACACAAGCTTTAACCTCAGATTTGAGTGAATTAAATGCAGTTGCTGCACAGTCCCGGAAAGTATAGATCCTTTTCACGGTTCTTGAGGTAATTGAAAACCTGATGTTTGCACTCTGTAAGCGTCAGAAATAGAAAGAGCGCTTAAAAGTTAGTACTGAGTGCCGAAAATTTTGGAATTTAATTTTGAAAACTGTGACATAAGGGGCTTTTCAGAAACAAAAGGTATCCCGAAATGCAACAAGATCATGTATGGTAGATTGCATGGGATCAAGGCTAGGAGGGCGTCGCATGCCTTCCCAACGCAAAATTCCGATACCTTCTCTGCTAAGTTTACAGTTTTTAAAAAACTAACACTACCACAGTCGCCAATATTAATTCCCCAATTTTTAGGCACTTACTAACCTTTATCTGTTCTTTCCATTTCTGACGATTACAAAGCGCTACCGCCAGATTTTCAGTTGCCTTAAGAACCGTGAAAAGGGTCTATTAGGAGTAAGTGGAGCGACAAGATCAGGAGTACTACTTGAGCGCAGAGTGAGTTTGTTGAACTCTTTCCAGTCGCAGCGACTGTAGCCAGGTACTACCATAGAGAGTTTTGTGCACAGTTTTTGAAGAAGATGCCAGTCCCTACTTTCACGAATAGGAAGCCAGCCTAATTTAAAATTGAACCTATGCTATTTACATATTTGCCAGTCAATAAGCTTGCCGCGCAGAACTGGACGCGGTGTAGACGAATGATCAGTATCCTTGTCAATGGGTAAAAGACAATGTCGCTAAAATCTGGGCAAAACAGTATAAGGAAAAAACAAGGCCCTCAGCCAGGAGTTTCCTCAGATTGTAGAGAGTAAAGTTCTCACGCCTAGACCATTTAACTTTTCAGTGACACGAGATGCTTTGTGTACAGATAGACTTTGTCGAACGAGACAATTTGCAGGTTGCAGGATGAGCAGGACAAGTTTGCAGAATGAGTTTGCAGGTTGAATTTGCAGGTCAGATTTACAGATCAGATTTGCAGGATAAAAAAAACCCCAAGTACATAAAAGTACAATTAGCTAAGTACTTTGCAAGGAGATAATTTTAGCTGCTTTTGTTTTGATTATTGCTTAGGTTTTCCCAGAATGTGCTTTTTGAGCACGTTTAAAATAACAAAAGTGCCAGAGCCCTAGGGCGCTTTGTATTTAGCCCAATTTTCCGGTTTGAAATTCTTGAAATTTTCCATGTGTGGCTCAACGACTTGGTTGAAAAGGAACATTTTGTACAAATGGTCCAATAGGAAAGCGTCATTTCGTTCCGTGCCATTAGGGACGCACCACTAGAAAAGTGAAGGGAACGGTGGGGGGAGGGGGGGGGCTAGGTTATTTTGCTGATGCACGTTATATACAGCTAATCTGACCCTGTGACGTCACCTGCAAAACTGTGTATCATTAAGCCTGTTCTACTTTGGACGAGGAAACACATTTAAGCAACTTCTGGAAAGAGGATTGAGCTTTTTTATACAATAAAAGAGTAAATCCCTAAATGAATAAATTTTAATTGTGCCTTGTCTTGCGGATGGGACTGGAACAACGTGATATGCGGTTTTGCAGACGTCTTCGCCCCTGATTGGTTAACTCCAGGGACTCAGAACAGCTGGATATTTTTTAAACCTGTTGGTGTGTAAATATTTTCTTTTTATTCTCTGCACGAACCTATTCAAGTGAATTTGCCTTGTTTCAGTTTTGTTCACCTCCCCCCCCCCTCTCCAGCAATTTTTTATTTGTGCGTTCTCCAAGCACTTTTCGTTAAAACTAACTCCGGTGAGTTTCTGTCGTGTAAACACAGCTAACCCGGGTTTTACCTTGCAACTCGCAAAACAAACATGGCGGCGAGAACCTGATGGATTGTGGAGAGGCTTTCATCTGTGGACTCGTGGCTTTGCAGACAATACAAAAGCAGTTAAAATGACTTTCTAGCATAGTATTTAGCTAATTGTACTTTTATTTATTGTTTTTAACCTCAACTCTGATCTGCAAATTATACTCAACTTGCAAACTCAACCTGCAAACTCAACCTGCGGATTTAGCCTGCTCAACCTGCAACCTGCAAATTGTCACGTCCGTAGTTTTTGCCGTGTTATCATTTGGTGCAAAATTTTGGCTTTTGTTCGAATCCCCCTCTTTGTCTCCAATAAAAGGGGCAGAGACTAGAAGTGAAAAACAGTGAAACACCCCTACACACCCGGGCACTTGAAGCTTAGGGAGTATGGGTGAGATTTCCCGTTTTGCCCCCCAGTATCCACGAGGAAGGGGAGGGGCTCAATGACTCGTGCATTAGAATCAGAATTCATAAAATATTATACCGCGTTCTTTTCCTTTTTTTTCTTTTTTTTTCGCACAAAAAAGAAACCTAGTTCCCAGGGTCAAGGGAGCATGACCAACAAAGTGGAGCAGTCCTGGAAACAATATTGTGATCTGCCTCGTGTAGCTTCGAAGGACCAAGTGATGTTTTTCATGATAAGATTGAGATCTGTGACGTCGTGTTAGAAGTTGGTGGCAAATATTTCAACGCTCATCGTAACATTCTGGCTGCAAACAGTCGATTTTTCTTCAGCATGTTCTTTAGTGCCATGAGAGATTTAAATGAGAAGAAGTGAAGCCGTTGGATTCTTTGGACGCAAGGCTTTTGGAAAAATTTTTGACTACTTTTATTCGCGTCGAATCAAAAGGAACTGATCAAGGTGAGGAGGGTAGTTGAAACCGGTAATTTCAACAACTGCAAACAGTACCAAAAAGTGGCTGGAAAACTCTATACTATTGGACAGCTAGTCCATAAGGGTAACTCGTATTGTCATTCCAAACAAGTAACACTCAAGAGTTTTGAAACTTGCATATGAGGTACATCTCGGTGTTGTCGGTACCAAACAAAATCTGCGAAGTAAAGTTTGGTGACACGGAGAAGACAAGGCAGCAGAGCGCCACTGCAGAGGATGTCACGGCTGTTGATTGTTGCTTGACACGGGTTCCGACTGCTGACCAGCTACCTGTTTAGTGAACACGTTTCTTGCTTCGTTTTGTAATACTCTATGGCTCTACAGTATTTCTTTGTTTCCCACTTCGTGTTTCAGCTGAAGACGTCTTTGTTGTTACCCGACTGCTTCATGCTTATATCCTCCGCCATATTAAACCATTTTTTCGACTTCGAGTTTGGCAGCTGTACATGCTGCCGCGTCCGTTCGAGTTTTGCAGTAGCACCTTCAAGGATTCTCTAGTTTTAGCACAAACACTCGAACTGTAGATTGAATGTGACGTAGTAAATAAGATAACCAAACGCATGCATGTTGGTGGCCCTAAAATTTCTAAGATTCCTATTTTTTTCATCTGCCCTAAAACGCCCTACGTTTCTAGCCTTTTTTTAAAAAAATTTCTCTGAAAAACCATACATTTTTCTTTATGGTTGAGTACGAGTATTATCATTGAAAGTGTTTGACATAGATCCCACATCTAGATCTACTCCCTAGATGAACTGCTGGTTTTTGAGTCGACATCAAGTGAACAACTAAGTCTTGCTTTGTTTTGCATAGGAATTTTTTTTCTAGAGTAACCACCGTACTGTCCATCTGGTACGTATAAAACCTCTTTATTCGGCGCTGAAGGTGGGTGACGCTGAAATCCAGGGGCTTATCTGCTCATATTTCGTGAAGGAATTTCCAAAGGAAACAGTCCTTAAAAACTAGAGTTTCAAAAGGATCTGCAAAGCCAAACAAGGGAAGGATATAAACTCATACAGACACACTACCTTATCAGTCCTCATCAGTGTGAGCTAGTATTTGGTGGAATCTTAGCCATCTACCAACATCAGGACCTGATCATCCATGTACTTCATGATGAATGCCTCAATAGGCAAGAAAATTGATGCTGCGATTTGTGAAATCTGAAGTAGCTAAGAACAGTTTCGAGCAAATAGAGCACGCAGATGTGCAGAGTACCGACTTTCAGTTATCTAACAGCAAAATGGTAATTAGGGAACAAACCCGCCGAACACCATCAATTCTACAGCTAAACCAGCAGAAGATTCCCCTATGAGGATTGAGGGCTATTCTATAAAGTACTAGTATCTGTTGACCAATCTCCCAATCGGAAATACGTTTGAACATTACTTGACATTATTATATAGCTGAATGATTTCGCCTGCTGTGATTGGTCAATTCCAGGTCCGTAAGTAGCCGTACGGACCGCTAGCTCTTTTCAAAACCGGAATAATTAACAAAGCCATATAATAAACATCTTATTAGCTTCGTTTGCTCAGTCCGTACGGCAAGTTATGGATCCTCGTTTTTTCCTTCCTGTTTTCATGGCCCTCGCGCTTCGCGTTTGGGCCATAAAAGGAAGGAAAAAACTCGGTCCATAACTTGCCGTACGGACCTCGCACTCGGCTAATAAGAGGTATGTACTTCACCCCAGTATGCAGAATGTGGGAACTAGTGATATCTGCATTCGAAGAATAGCACAGAAGTTGACTTAAGTGATCAAGGAAAATCAGATACCACCAGTGGCTGATGAGTGGAAGCTCTACCAACAAACCAAGTGACTCCAGAAGACTGTCTGGTAGAAAACTGGCAGCAGAAGAATTGTTGAGTGAAGCCAAAGGGAGGTTGGCAGTTGCAGTCAAGTCAAGTCCAAACACTTTAATGCAGTGCCTGTTGCTCAAGGCTTATTGGAAATTGGTCTACACACACACAAAGATGAAAACTGAACAAGTTGAAATGGAAGCTCGGCCAAAAAGGCGAGCATCCCTTGACGATAAACCCATGGAAATGATTGATAACGCAAAGCGCTTAGTGCTTCGTCTAATGAAACTTGCTACCTCAAAAAGTACTAGAGATCTAACATAAACAAATGATCGTCCTATGCTAATCAGTAATTGTGATTAAGGCTACAGAGATAACAAACAAGACATCAGTCAAGTGCATTCAGCAGCTCAATAGCCCACAGAAACAAAAGTAAGAAAGAATAAAAACTTCTTGAAGTTTTCAAGGTAGCAAGTTTTATCTGACAGCCTTTTTTAACACTCCCTGAGGCATGCATTATCATGAAGTGTGGACACCCTGCGTAAACCTAGTCGGAAGTCCTGAGAACTAGTACTATTGTATCTTGTATAAACTTTAAAAGAAAAAAATGTATTTTGTGTGACGGTGGTGTCAGAGACTCATATTCCACTGATGTTAAGTCCATGTCAAACATTTCACTAATGCCATTTACTAGTATTTAAGTCTAGTAACTATCTTCTGCTTGGATACCAATGCCCGTAGAAAGATAAGTAAATTGCGCACATTCAAAATGATAGCCCTATTTTCAAAACGCTAATCCCTTAAAATCCCTACCTTTTATGGGAAAAACACATGTTTTTGCCTAAAATTGTCACAAGGTGGCCAACATGCCTGCCAAACATTAATACTTTGTAGTCTCTTTTCAACTTTTGTGTACTGATTCAGAACCGTTGGGGCTCAGTTCCTCTCAGTCCTCCAAAAGTATCAGTCAAAGTCATTTTGTCGCATGCGTAATTTTAGGTTAATTGCTGCGGACTAATGTGTACTTATGCCAGCTAGCTAGCTAGCCAGTCAAAAAATCAACTTTGTAATCGGAGTATCCGATTGCACCGTTCAGTTTTTATACGCTGTGTTTTGGCTGTTTACGAAATTAGAAAAGCGACTGGCGCGAAACAAGAAACGAGGGCCTGCCAGCGACGCCAGGTCTTATAATTCCTTCGTCCAATTTATAGACGGAAATTTTCCATTAGTCGAGGGGCGTCATGGCGATAAAATAATGCGTGTTATGAAACACTAACCCCTCAGTCACGTGCAAATGATTCCCTCACGCTTTAGCGTGGATAAGTGTGTCAGAGGTGTGAGAGAATTCAAAGAAGATTTGTAAAAGAAACCGGTCTTAAAAAACAAATAGAGGCTTGCGGGATCGACTTGTAAGATAAATTATGTTTTTGCAATTTTGTAAAAGACTTAGCCATTTGCTGTTGCAACGATGAAAGAGACGACGACTGTGACGAGAAAGCGCGCCATTGCATAAGCACTCGTAAAATGATGAGTTTGCCCATTTTGGAACATTTCGATGGATCTGATCGAAGAGGGAGAGTGAAGGTGACTAAAGGTTATATTTTAATTATCATTTTTATTGCTATAGTTGTTATTGTTTTTTTTTTATTATTTTTAATTTTATTTTTAACTTGCTATCAGTATTGATGCGGTTACTTTATTGATTTAAAATGTGAGTTAAAATGGAATGGGGATAATTGGAGGGGGGGGCTTTGTTTTATAATTAGCACAAAAGGGGTAGATGGATGTTTGTATGCGTTTGACTTGAGGGGTTAGATGAGATGAGAGAGTAAATAAATTGAATTAGAGGGGATGAGGGGGGGGGGGGCAACTAAGAGAAGACTACTTTTTCAAACACATGTACTCAATTTAATCATTTTAATCTTTTTAAATATTTTATAATACATTTTTTATGTATTGAATGTACGTTCATTTTTAACGGACTGTTTTAAGCTCCTCTGTGGTACGTTATTACTTAGTTATTATTATTAAGAGACGCCACTGCCAGCTGGGCCGGCTTACAGTAAAAGAAATTTATGTGGGAACCCTAACCACAGGACCTTCGTTGTAGTTTTCGACAATACAGGATGCGAACTTGAATTGAGTAAAAGCTTTAATCGCCTGCTGCGATTGGCTAAAGTAGCACCTTGTTTGAAACTATGTCCGAGGTCTTCTGAAGCGAAACATTTCCAGTGTTTTGAACCCTTTTTTCGATAAAGAGAAATGCAGTATTTAGCCTTTATTTCCACTTCATGCTTTTGTATTATAGCGTTTTTCAAACTGTGTGAATATGTGAGTTGTCTGAGACTGTTGCGCGTTGTGAAGACAACCCGATGTAAGGACATCTAGGAGTTATGAAAATGTCAGTTTTGACTGAATGATTGATTAAAACTTTTGACTATAAAACCGCCTAAAGGATTTTGAAAATATAACAGAGCGCAAGCGCCTGCCCAACCTGTTTTTGACAGCTCAAAGAACGATTGGCTGGTTTTGCGATTTGTTGAAAGTGGGCAGAATGTGAATATGTCCGGAGCGTCAGAGGCTGTCACGCGTTTCTTCGCGCTTTTGCCGAACTTTTCAGTCATGCCCAAGCCTACCCGTCCACACCGACCACAGGAAACCCGTTGCGATTAGTGTTGTTACGTTGGTGAGACTGACAACTTCAGGCCAAGATTTTAGTGTTAAAGATGCTATGCTTTTAGGAGGATAGAAGTCTTAAAATTTGAGATCCTAAAATTGCTGGAAATGCATAGTCAAGTCACGGAAGCTCGACTCTTATTAACGCAAGACACTAATCGCTAATGGGCGAACATGAGACCTAGTTGATATACCATATAGTTCCTAGTCATTGTAAATGGTTTAAAAAATTTTCAGAAATTTGTACTCCCCACGTGGCCGGATGAGAAAAGATACTTTTTAGCGCTATTAACACTTTTCCAAGTCCATTGCTTTTTGATCATTGGAATCATTAACTGAATCTAGAGCGATTTTCCCCCACGTTAAGTTCAATGAAGCGTGACTACTCCTCTACCTCTTCGTTGCCCGAAAACTAATTGAAGAATGAATTTCCTGTATTACGAACGATGTTTACTTTTAGACTGATTGCAGTTCCGGAGTGGTTGAAAATCAGCTAAAATCGCTTCTTAGTTGACAAACGTTCAAGTGGTAAAACGACAAAGCCTGCTCAAAATCGCGGTTTTCCGCATACAGGAACACTTTAAAGTAAATTTACTGCGAGTCCTTTTTGCCTATAATAATTTTTAATATAAATATTTTTCTTTATTTTAAATACTTAGAATTTATTTAGTTGCTAGTTTTTTTCTATCTACTCAGTTAGAAGTAGTTAATAGCAAATTTCACAACGCGAGAAAAGAGAATGGATCAACAAAAATTTGCTGTTCCTCTGAAAATTTCTTTCGTTTCTAACCTTAAAACTGGTGAGGCATCGTGGGCTGAAGTTGGCATTGCAGCCAAAATGACGCATACAGTTTAGCCAGTAGTTGGTAATTGTCGTTCATCTCAAGAAGTCTATCCTAAAGTGTTTTATTTCAAAAGAAAGTGCTAATACATCATTGTATTAAATTATATCCGGTAAAATCAAGGCCCCGCTGCAAGATGAACGGCTGGCACTTTGACAGTCTTTCGATATTCGAGTCCGCAAACATTGAAGTCGATGTCAAAGCATAAAAAATAGTAAATTCATATTGGCAAGACTAATTAGGCTTTAAAAAAGGCCTTGCTTCGTGGACAGGAGCAGTGAAGACAGTGAAGGGTACGAAGAGCTTAATGTCCCTGTCTGTCGACGTGTTAATAATATCTTCGGACTAAATATATATGCCAATACCCTTGAAAGTAATCAATTTTTTATTGAAAGAAATATTTTAAGAATTGGCGAAAACTGAATTTAATTAACGTAAGAAGCACCGTTAAGGGTTTTCACCAAAGTGGCATCAATTCACAGCGTCAAATTCTGCTCATCAAAATCGAAGAACTCTTCAAAAGGCTAGCTCAAGTACTAAAAAGCACTTATCTGGCGAACGTGCTTGTTACAGATCTGAAGGTGGTTGAACTACGGCGAACTGTTAGAGGTAAGGTCAATATGTGAAATACAGGTACAGACTTGAAAATCAACACTATATTGATCTCGTTCTTAAATACCAACATAATATTAAACCTCTTTCTAAAACACGAAGACAAAATGAACAACTCACTCACTCACTCACTCGATTTAACGCAGGGCTGACTAAAAATATTCAAACGCATGGTCATGGAAAATGTTTTAAAGGCGGTTTTGTCTGTCTAAGTTGTTACGGATTAGGACTACCGTGAATAAGCGCTTGATAGGCTGCACAGTTTTGGCTTGTACGCGCAGACATAAAAAAACAAGAAACACACAAACGATAAGCTAAAACGATTCTTGGCGCGCAAAAGCTCAAAAGTTGCACTCGCACATTAGACAGAATACAACTTCAGAGCTCCAATATTATTTTACACTGTAAAAACAATTCAAGAGGTGTCACAGCCAAACGCAGTTCAGCTTTTAAAAAATGTTTATAATGAAAGTTTTGTCTTGCAGTTAAAGCCTGAGTATACGTAATCGCCTTTTCTTTACGATACGGGAAACCACAAGAATTACGAATATAAAACATCAGCTCAAAATATATCCAGGCTATCGTTATAACAACAGTAGTTTTTAGGTACTAACACGTTTGCAATTAATCACGATTTCCAGCTTGACAAGGCTAAATAATTCTGATAACTAAATTTCAGTGTAATAAAATTGTAGCCAACGGCACGCTTTGAGGGCCTAGCGGCCTTTAAATTCCTTAATTGCTTCAAGGATTCCGAGGAGCAGGGGAAATGTGCATGTGCTTTTAGTAAAGCAGATATCTTCCAAGAAGAAAACAGTTATGATGACCTCTAGGCCCTACAGCAAAATAGTAATGGATTTTATCCAGGTCTTAAAAAGAAGCCTCAACGGATTCATGCCGTCAAAAACCGCTGCCATTTCGAAACCTGGTTGCATTTTTATTAAAACTAACCATGAATGTATATGGGTTTCGTGTCTTAAAAAAATATAAAACAGATATTGGGTGTTTGAGACCACAGAAAACGTATTTAGAAGAGCATGCTTTTGTAAAAAACTGAGAACGTGATTTGAGATCCCGATGATGAAGATTGAAAGGTTTAATAGGAAAAAGCGGCAAAATTAGCGCAGTTTGTCTTCCGAATGCTTGATTACACAGAAGGAAATGACAAGAATAATAAAAAACGCAAGAAAAATGTCATTGATTCAATTAATGGAACAGCGAGCAATTTCTAGAAAAAGTAGAAAGCAAACAAAGCTGTTCGAACAACAACAAGAAAAAAAGATTTATTAAGGTAACCGTGCAGGTTGGAACGGATCAAAACTTCTATAAATTGAGATTTTTGCGAATATAAGATATACATTAAATGAACCTCTAGTCAAAAAAATATTTTCAATATGCTTCATTATTTGCGAGATATAACAAACGAAAGCTTTTACCGGAAGAAAAATTGTATGAAGTGCGGCGTACTTTAAGAGTGAATTTCTCGAGACTTGTTTTGGCTAAAACTACAAAACTGCAAAGGGTCAATGCTCCCTCAATTTTTAACTCATACCGCCAAATTTGCTAAGTTGATAATAACAATAGTCGAAGATGACAAAAGTGTAATTCCTGGCGAATTTTGGAACCCTCCTCCAGCTATTTTTTTATGACTCAAACAGGGCAGTCTTGTATAATGAAAATGGAGAATTTTCTTCAAATGCCTGCAGAAAATGAAAGACGATTTCAATCAAAAATCGTCAGGACGGAAAAAGAACACAAATGGTACCAAAACTGATAAACAAACTACAAACGGCATAAATCAAAGTTGAGAGCCGCATTGACGTCTAGAAGTGAAAAGATTGGTTTGAGTTATGAAGCTTGCATTCGTTTACAATAAATTTTTTTAATTCACCATCATCTAGATAGTTTCATAAGCTTTCTGTTGATATGTAGGTTTTTGTGGGTGGCCGATGCGTATAACACGCGCCTTTATTTTATAAGAACAAACTTCATAAGAACAACCACCAGGCTGAAACTTTGATCAAAAATATTTAAGAAATGTTTTCAATGCTTGTATTCAGAATAAGATGTACGGTGTTTACGCGTATACGAAGACATGTTAGAATTAGCTGTGTCATTGAGTGCTGGAGGAGCGATAAGCTTGCTCGTGACGTTCGCGTACAGTGCACTGTATCTAGACCGTTTCAAACTTTTTCGCATCAGTACAGCAGGATGAATTAATAATAGCAAAGACGTCTTTCTTAGCGTCGTTTCATTGCTCCGAAGGGACTTCACTTACAAGGATAAAGAACAGTTTAAGAACAATTTGAGGCTGAAATCGTCAAATAATTAAGAACAGTCCAGGCTGAGCCGAACGTTACTGGTTCTTATTAAAAAAGCGTGTAACGAAGTTACGATACGAAAAACTGAAAAGACCGCTCAAGGGGGAACGGTAACCTTACTTTTTTAAAAAATTCACCGATCTGCGGATGTGGCTGTAAAGTTTCCACCTTTTGTAAGTGCTTCCCCGCGGCGATTTTCAGAACCTGTTTACAACAACCAAGCCACATGCTTCATATGTCGAGATTTTCAAGAAGACTGTGGTTCACATTCAACAACCTTTTTACTTTTTTTTAAGAACCAGTAAATTCTTGCTCAAGCCCAATGGTTTTACTTTTTTCACCAATTTAAGGATCCGCAAATAGCTCTTATTTTGATTTTAAGTTTTAATCGCTGATTAAACTAAACTTCCTTTTAAAAGTATGTTCTGTTTTTCTTGTGTATTTCCATATTTAAAACAAAGTGCAAATTGTATGTACGTGTAAGACGGCGCATCATTTTAATGGCATGGGTGGTTTTTGTTATGATCAAAAGGTCACGAACACACGATATTTTCAACGGTATTGTATCAAAACATTATTATTTAAAGTGGGATACTGATTGTGATTGTTTGCTGTGTTTAACCTTTTTTAAAAGAAATTTTTTGCTAACATTTTTCTTTCATCTTGAATTTCTTCTCAATTTGCTCTTATTTGCTCTTTTCAGCGATTTAAGCCTCACTGTTTTTATTAAGTTTGCTCCTGATAATAAAAGATAATGTTAAAGTAGTTCAAAAGGGTCTCCAATATGATTGATTGGTATTGACGCAAGATTCAGTGAAAATGCTAAAAAGCGACACAGCAATAGCTAGTCAAATACAACAATATATTTCTGGCTTTAAATTTTGTTTGGTGTGAGTGAAAAACGTTTTGGTTTTGCAGTGAAAATATTCAACTTCCGCTTCTGATTAGCCATAGTACCGCATGGCGGCCAGAATTTCCGATTAGAAGATAATCCCTCATTGGTTTGGTCAGCAGAGGCGCGCTAACCAATCAGGTAGTCTGGTAGGTTACATTTTTAAAAACTATCATAGTTCTTCCTGTTCGTACCGTGCTTGGCGCCAGGAATCCTGCCATATCTCTCTCCTTTCGTTGTAAGCTTCTCTCTGCAATGTTTCTGCTTGTCTTCCTCTGCGGCTTTCCCCTTCTCGGGTCCAAGGTAGAGCTATTTCGGGTTGGCATCTGTATCCATACAAAGAATAAGCTCTATCAAAGTCTATCTCTTTTTCTTGATCTCTTTGTAGATTTGTGGACTTTGTGTAGTCTCTTTTTAGATCGTTGGTTTAAATTATAGCTGGTCATTAAAATGAACTGGGGGCTTTCCGTTTAGGAAAAAAGATAGCACCATTTAATTTCTAAACATTTCCTTCGCGCAACCAACCAGAAACATGAATTAGCCCTATAATTATTTGGTTGCTACGATGGCCAGCAAGAAAAAAAACACAGTATTAAATGAATAGAAAATATTTAAAAATAACTGAAAGTTATTCATGCACATCACTACAGGCAGCGTTGCATTTATAAACATTAGCCGGGGAACAAATGATACTTTTGCCATTATGGTTTTGTAGCAACAGGTATCCAAAATTATTTTCCTTGTCTCAGTTCCTCAGCCTCGCATATGTTTCTCGATGTTCTTAAAGAGTGTCATTATGCTTACACCCATCAATCTCTTGAAGACAACACCCTTTTCTCCAACCAAGATACATTATTTTAAAAAGCATATCAATGAGGATTTAAATTGCGATATGCCAACAGTTTAAATTATTCGTTCAAAATGCATGAGTTTATCTGCAAAAGAAACCAGCATTCATACCTGACTGTCAGATAATTAGAGTACAGTCTTGTGCAAACACGCTATCTTAAAATTGAAGGTACAAAGTTAAACTGGTGTTGACTCAAGCTAGATCAAAACCGCCGTAAATATTTACATTTACAAATATTGGGGATAACGGCGTTCAGCGGCCAGGAATCAAGTGAGTATCTAATTTTGAGAACTTTTTTCTATAACAAAATTAAAACGTTGCCGTTGAAGATGAAGATGAAAAATGCCAAGATTTAGAAAGGCATACCCAAGGTTGAAACTAAAAAAGAAATTAAAATTGAAAAAAAAATGAAATGGAACAGGGAACAGCTATTTCAATAACTCAGCAATGCATACAATTTCAAATCAAATGTTAGAACCGCACTTGTAGTTTTGGGTTTAAGTTAGGTATAACGAATAAGTGCAAAATGTTATCGAGAAGACGTTTAAGACCACGTTCGGCTCGAGGCTGAAACCGTTTTCAAAAATGATACATTGTAGTAAATCTTATGTAATTAACATAACAATTTCAGTCACCTACGCAAAATTTCCCTATTCGTACGCGTATTTAAAATATATCAATGCCACATATAACAGTCGATGCCACTTGTGTGTGTGTGTTTTGTCGCTGATCTGAATTGACGCCAAATGGTTTCCCAAATGTGATGCAAAGTTAGTTGCAGTTAAAACACCATTATTCTTGTTTTTTCTTGCCTTCGGGCTCCAGTGTTGCCTGGTAAATGATTTCTTTTGTCAGGCACCTCCCTTCAAGAGGGGATTAGTATTTTACCCATTTTCTCAGATGCATATTGAAGACATGGGCGTCATATATATTTATACGGAAAGCTATTGTTTAAAATTGAATCGACTGTTACAAAATGGCGTCACCTACCCCAGTGCTAACGGATCTTGACACTTTTCTAATAAGTTCGCTTACAAAATGCAACGCTTGAGCCTTACACTGTACCCAGTTACATTTGAGATCGCGCTGGAAGTGTTCCAACAAGCTCGTTATTCTAAATCTGTATCAAAAAGTCTTTTTAGTAAGACACGTTTTTGTAAAAGACAGCCATCACGCCTGCCTGTTGAGTAAACCACATACCCAACCCCAACCCTCCGACCTCCGCCAGGAAAATATCTATAGTTTGCTATAGAGGGAAGAAAAAAGCGATCTGCTCGCATGTCGTAGTTAAGTAAACCCCACGACCATCCAACCCACCGCCCCACCCCTCCACTTTCGCCGTACGCGCGTCCTCGAAAGTTCACATCTTCTCAGTATCTCTCTACTGCGAAAGAGTACTCTACCGAATAGCGGGCCTCCTTCAAGCGCTATGGGAAAACTAGCTTTTGGTGAAAAATAGTCCATGTAGTACCAAAGTTTCTCAAACGCGATGTCTTGTTTATTTTTTTCAACCAAAGCAGCTAATAGAATGAAAAAAATTAAGAAGAAGTTTAGGCTAAAGACGCAAATAGTTGAGAAAAATAACCTTCGGCAAAATATATTGGCCCGTATATAAAAATAAAGATGATGTAATCTCTGGTAGATTCCTTGCATGTTTTCCGCTCAGTCAACAATTGAGGGCAGTCTCATACACTAAAGTTTCTGATAAGAACGTCCAATTTTTGGGCTAGCTGAGGTTAATGTTCTGAAATACTTTTAGGGTTTCAGTTTCGTATGCTCTTAACATGTTCTTGAGTCTGGGTGTGCATGCTGTTGTTAGAATTCACATGTAAAAACTAGTCGGACGCACAAATAGGCTTAACCCTATTCAGACTGGGAGGGGGGGGGGGGGGGGTGTTCAAAGTGCCCGCGCCGATTTCAACTTTTTATAACTTTTTTTATATTTTATTAAAGAATTTTACTAAAATTTGTTGGATAAATATATTATTAACAAAATTTGCGTCAAGGGTGTCATTTGTAGGCCATGGCAACCCAATTTTTGACGTCATGTTCTCTCGATTAAAGATTTTTTTAATGTTTTTCTCCATAAGTTAACAACCTTTTTAAAACAAATGCATTTTCTTTGTCTCAAAGTCAATTAATTGATAACTTCTGTAGTTTAATTGATTTCCTACGTGACCTGTGGCGTCATAGGTATTGTGCAATACCATTTATGAAATCCAAGATGGCGGCCATGCACTTTGCCTTTTTTTGAAATTTCAAGCCTTATCCGGTTGATTTGCATTTGAAAACGTTTCAAACAGAGATAAAACAGTTTTAGTAACAATAATAACATTAAAGAGAAAAAATTTCAGCAAATTATCAGTGTTCTAGTTTATGAGCTGATGCGTGGTTGGAACGTTGAACTTTCGCTAGTAATAATAGATTTGCATGACTAACTTTTTCAAAAAATATTTGTTTTGGATGTTAAAAACAGTTATCTTTTCATTCTGTGTCGTTTATTTGTCATCCTTTATTAGTCAGAAACCTCTTTAAACTATTCTTCTTTTGATAAGCAAGATTATAACAAAATCCCAATTTTTGACTGTAATGACGTAATTGTGACGTCAAGTGACGTCATATCAATGATTACAAGATGGAAGTTAAGCAAACTTGATGAGATCTGTCAACTGTGAAAATATCTCTTCGATAATTTTAGTTGCAAAAATGTTAAAGGGGGGGGGGGGGGGGCACCCGTCCCTA
>JAOBRG010382439.1:0-11067 GCA_027574985.1 Umimayanthus nakama | reverse complement strand
CGAGATACTGCTTTGTTTATATACAGTTGTTTTAAGAAACGAAAAAATATGATTTTATAGTATTTTCTTGCTATTATTCTCTCCATATTATATAATATAATGTAATGCCATTGAAAATATCATGTATTTTTTTATAGTTGTGTTATTGTTTTGAAATGAGCTTTGGCAATACTGTAAAAGTCATGTCAATGAAGCCAAATTTTACCTTTACCTTTTACCTTTACCTCTCTCTCTCTCTCTCTCTCTCTCTCTCTCTCTCTCTCTTTCTCTCTCTCTGTCTCTTGGCTGTCTGTCTACCCCTCTCTTTTGGTTCTACAATTATTTCAGCGTCTTGAGCAGATGCATGCACAATAGACACTGCTCGTGAAAAGTAACTCTTACGGTCTGCTACAAGAGTTGAGTTCTATCACATCACTCAAGATGTTCATTTCAGTTGAAAAGAAAAAACTTAGCTTTCTATAGAGTCCCCTTGGCTTTACTCAGCGCTGTATAGCTCAATGAGTACAGTGGAATTTGACTATTAAGCGCTTCTTAACATGGGAAAAGATAACCCGACAGGAAGACTAACCTAAGCCATTTTTATCTCCTGGTACTTTTGCATAGAGTCTATTCTAACCCAAGGCCAAGTATATACCCATAAAGCAGCTATCGTCACCCAATAACTAGGGCCGATTTTATAATTTTGTTACTTTAATAACGCATGTAAATACAGAAAACCCGAGGTAGACCCTAGCAAAAGGGCAATCTGTATAATTTGCGCGAATTTTCCTTTCAACTCTGCATGCGTGCTTGTACGGAGGTAATGCGTGGATAAGAGCGTTGGTAGGACTTAATAATTTTAATAGTCATTATTGTGGCACTGGATGTTATTTAGCGATGCATTCATTATATGTTTTCTGTATTTCGGATTTCCTCCCCTTCACAATCTATCGAAAACACGATTCAACTTTTGTTTCATGTTTTTACGTGCGGTAGTTAATTCGTCACTATGCTGGCAAATCACCTCGAGAGATTGCCCCACGAGACGACTTTGCATGTAAAGGAGGATTGTTTTCTAGGTAGTACCACCATTTAGGTAACGAACAAACGATGAGAGAATGTCCTCAAATGCATCATTGCAATCCTATCCAACTGCTGCATAAACTGTACCGTCCACTGGAAACTACTGCAGAGAAACAGACATGACGTAAAAGGTTTCGCTTTAGAAAATAAATTGAAGCAAACAAGCCTTAATATCAAACAAATGACAAAAAAATTGATTTCTTTGACTGTTTTTTTCTGAGCCGATTATACTAGTTCACTCAATTGCAATTTATATGAAGTTTCAGATGTAGGCTTAAGCATAGGTCGCATTTTTCACCAAATTCTTATTTCAAAATTATCGCACATGCTTCTGCACACAGTTACAAATGTCAACAATCAAGTGATTTATGAAGCTGCGCTATTACTTATAGTTAAAAATTTATCTTTCCGCAAGGTGGCACACACCACCCGGCTCGCGTTATAGTTTTCTTGTAATTATCTGGCAGCCGACTTCTCTGGTTGTAATCTGTTCTGGTTTTGACCAATTTCCTATCAGTGTTTTCAGTTGATGGAGGTTTCAGTAGCTGGAGCAACTTTGGACTTTGTTCTACGACTTGTGGACCAGGAAGTCAAGTTCGTACAAGAACCTGCACAAATCCTCCTCCGCAGTCTGGTGGGAAGGATTGTGTTGGAGAAAAAATCGAGTCACGAAGCTGTAACATCGACCGTTGTCCAGGTAGGGTTTCCTTACTTTTAGTTCCAGTTAGTTTATGTTATGTCATTCTCTTGTTATTGGTCATCTAATTCCTTATGTTTCGGCCAATATCATAATTGCAATGAGATGCGAAATCATGAAGAACGGTTCTTTTGAAGAATCGTTTTGGACTACGACCTATTGCGTTTCTTTTCCCTTTAACGGTGTCATCCTGTTCTGACAAATCCTTTTGCTTGTGTCTGTAGTTGACGGAAACTTCAGTAGCTGGAGCAACTTTGGAGCATGTTCCAAGACCTGTGGACCAGGAACGCAAAGTCGTACAAGAACCTGCAGAAACCCTCGTCCTATGTATGGTGGGAAAAATTGTCTTGGAGACAGAATAGAGTCACGAAACTGCAACATCCGCCCATGTGCAGGTACTTTCCTTCCATATATTTTTAAAAAGTATTGTTGAGATGTACTGTCTTACTGTTTACCATTTAATCGATACAATAGTTACCTTTAACAATTATTCCACGAGCTCGAGTCGTACATGAGCTGATAGCCAACGAGGCGCGGAGCGTCGAGTTTGCTATCAACTCATTACGACGAGAAAGAGTTGAATAATTGTTTTATTATATACAAAAAAGTCATCAATCAACATTCTTTTTAATAGTCGAATGATACTTTGTTCCGGCAAGTTTATTTGTGAGTTGTGTTCATGTTTGAGTTCGTTAAAAAACACCGGAGTTTTGTATGAATGTTTCAATGTTTGTTTCAAATTTATAATTACTTGAAATACTTCTTCATTTCCGTAAACGTACCGATAAGAATCTTGACTCCATTTTGTTTGCTTTTTTGGTGTGTTTTTTTTTGAGTAAAGCCACAGTTTCTTACTTTGTCGGCTCGGCAAGTCTCGCCGCCATCTTGAATTTCGCTACACATAGGATATGAGCTGAGATCCTAGTTGTGCAGGAGCCAATCAGAGAGCTCCGTTGCTGTTTTCTAGTGACTTGTGTATACAGTAAATTTTTATATTGGCTATGTAATTGTATTATTGTCCCCGAACATCACAGCTGCAAGAGGCACTGTGACCAGAGATCATGAAGAACGGTTTTGTTTGAGAGTTGTTTCTGCCAACGATTTATTGATTGTCCTTGCAATCTTTAGATGTGCCGTTCTATTTTGATAAGTAATTTTGTTTGTATATTAATAGTTGATGGGAATTTTAGCAGCTGGAGCAACTTTGGGGCTTGTTCTCCGAATTGTGAGTCAGGAACTCAAAGTCGCTCAAGAAGCTGCACAAACCCTGCTCCTCGGTACGGTGGCAAGGACTGTACGTTTATTGGGCCTAGTACTGAGTCACGAAACTGCAGCATCGACCGATGTCCAGGTATTCTTATCCTTTCATACCTTGTCGTGTATTTTTGGTATAACTTTTATCTGTTTGCCAACAAGTTTTTATAGCGGTTTATTCTTTTATTATTGGTCATCTTATAATATTTTTTTGACCAACACCACAACGGTAAAATAGAAAGCAATGAGCTGCAAAGTGCTAGAAAAAAGGTTCTGTCGATATCGTGTTTCTGGCAAAGATTTATACTACTTTCTTTTCGACCTTTACAGACGTCGCCCTTTTTGATATTTTGTGTACCTGTTTACCCTTTCATTTGTATAATGGTTTTCTTCTCTATATTTTCCATTTAATCGTAATATCTTCCGCCCAACATCATAAGTACAAATAGGCGATGTGAACAGAATCAATAAGAACGCCTTTATGTTGATGATTTGTTTCTGACCATGGTTTTCTGTTTGTTCCTTTCATCCCAATATTGTGTCGCCTTTTTCATTGTGTTTATGTTTGTAGTTGACGGGAGTTTTAGTAGCTGGAGCAACTTTGGAGCTTGTTCTCGGACTTGTGGTCCAGGAACTCAAAGTCGTACGAGAACCTGTACAAACCCTTCACCCCAATTTGGTGGAAAGGACTGTGTTGGAGATATAATAGAATTACGAAAGTGCAGCTTTGGAAAATGTTCAGGTAAAGCCCTTCATTTTTTATAAAAACAATGTACCACAATTATATAGCTTTACTTGTCGCGAGAAAGCATTAAAAGAGTAGTACAGCGGGGGCCGAATTAGCCCCTTTTTAAAGATTTAGTGAGAATTTTGCATAACTCATAACTAGGATGATAAACATAAAAATTGGAAGGATTTCGTTAGCTCTTTTGTTTCAAATCTCATGAACAAAATTCCGAAGGTTTCATATTTTCGATTGTTTTCAAAACTTATCCATAGAGTATTTTTTATAGGTTACTTATAAAATTTAAAAAAATATTGATTTCTCATTAAAACAAATAGATTTTATGAGATCTTTAAAACTGAAAAAGAATCTAAAGAAATAGGGTAGGCCAATTCAATATGTAATCAACATTTTGGATTTCTTTAGCACTAGATAACGTCACTTCACGGATTTAAGTTTTACAGTTTAGTGTACCTTTAATAACTATTTCTTCTCGCCCCTCAAACCTGCGTCTTTTTCAGTTCCACTACAATTAAAACAGGATGACCCTTTCTTGTTGTTTTAGTTTCCTCTTTGAAGTGTTGGAGTTGCAATGTAACCGACGTAGAAGGGAAATGCACCATAGACACCTGTCCTGTTGGAGAATACAACTGCTTCCACCTGGAGATCAACTCAATGAAGAGTAACTCCCGGAAATTGTACTTTATGTCAGGATGTAAGAGGTCAAACGAGTGTAACAAACAAAGTTTCTGTAATCCTGTGAACCAAACTATATACACAACGCATGGGGCTGTCTTGTCTTCTTGCAAAGACTTGAAAGTAAAGTGCTGCAAAAACAGGTATAGTTACGCCTTAATTAACCCTCTAAAGACAATTAGAGGCAATGTAGAGGTAGCGTTTGTTTCTGCCATTAAATTCTAAGCACCAAGGGAATTAAAATGAAACTTTCAGTAGCTTCTGAAACCGTAGTTAGTGTCAGGGAGGGACGGAGGATAAATGCTGCTCCTGAATTTTTAGAATGCTTCCCCCTAAATCGTGAGTCTAGCTACGGCCTTGTTTACACTCCTAGTCCGTAATGACAAATGCTTGACGTTATTTTGACATTTTTATGACATCATCGTTGATATTGACAGTCGCTCTGTTCTCTTTATAATAGAACTGTTTTAACAATAAACGGAACAAAGCCTTTAGTTTTACTTCTTCTTTAAGTTCTCTATTTTGTTGAGATAGCGACAGTTTTTCAATTTGAAATTCACTTTTGTCAAAGAAAGAAATAGGTAATATATATACCGGTTACAAATCAAACCTGTCAGCTTTTATGCATACTTACATTTGTTTCAACGTCACGGAATCTGTGTTGTCTGTTTAAATATTTTATACAATTTCAATTTCAACACAAAACGACGTAGCAAATCAGTGAGTAGCTGAAAAAAAGTAGAGCTTGTAAAAACATTTTCTAGTTTTGTTTTTTACTTCTTGTTATTTTTTATGCACACTGGACCTCTTGGAGTGGATTTAAAAAAAAGAAAACCCTAAATATAAAGCACATGCACTTGTACAAATACACAAGCAGTATCTATACATACACATACACTTACACACACATATACACACATTAACGCTGTGCACTTAAGGCTACCGTTCACGTTGAAACGGTTCAAAATTTCGAAAATGAGATTTTCGAGGAAAATAAAAGTACATTAATGATCTTCTAGTAGAAAAAAAAGTTTTTCCAAAACGTTTTTTTTAAAATAGTTTGCGAGATATGACGGACGAAAGTTTTTACCGGAAATGAAATTGTATGACGTGTGGCGTACTTTAGGAGTGAATTTCTGAAAATTTGTTTTGGCTAAAACTGCGACAGCGCAAACAATCAATGCTCTCCCAATTGTTTACTTCATGCCGTCAAATTTGGCAAGTTCATAAAACAATAGCTGAAGATGAAAACCGTCCTGGCGAATTTAAAAATTCCGCTCCAATCATTTTTTATGACTCAAACCTGGCAGTTTTGTACGATGCAAATAAGGAATTTTCTTCAAATACCTGTAAAAAATTAATGACGCATTCAATTAAAAATCGCCAGGACGGAATTAGAGTAAAAACTGTGCTGAATCTCATAAACAAACTAAAAATGGTTGAAGTCGAAAGCGTCAACCGCTTTGACGTCTAGAAAAGAAATAAACAGTTTGAATTATGATGCTCGCATTCGTTCATAAACCAACATTTTTAACCAATTTTTTCACCATCATTTAAATAATTTCATAAGCTTTTCATTGATATATAGGTTTGTGGGTATCAGATGCATATTAACGGAGTTACGTACGGAAAACTGAAAACAACGCTCAAGTTGAACGGTAACCTTAATAAAAGTACTTACATAAAGTATTCGAAAGTCTTTCACCAATTCCCTATTCCAAACCCTCGTTGCCCTACAGTACAAAACGAAATTGTTTGTCCCGACCCCCTAATGAAGATTTGTTCTATTTTCTACAGTGATTTCTGCAATGGACCTACAACGTCGACAATAAACACCCCAACAAGTAGAGCATCGTCCGTGTTTCACTTGTACAGCGTAATAGCGCTTACACTCGCTGCTCTACTCATGTTTGTTGTGTAACATAAAAATGTCATCTCAGTATAGCACGAAGACTAAGAGCAAAGGTTTCACCAAAAATTGCTGCATTCCGACAAACTGTAGGTTTAGCCGCATTTATGCTATTGCCAAGGTAATCAGTAACCCGTTACGTGAGCCAGTTTTTCCACAATCTGCAATGCAATGCTGACGGCAACGAAATATCGCAAGTTGCTCTTAGATGTCCGACGTTTCCAACTCTTTTTGCGAATCGAAACGCGATTCATTCGTTGTCTGCGATTAGTCAGCGCAAGATAACGCTAATATCTTTGATTGGCTCTTTCATCCACTTGCGCATTACTGGGACTGTACGCAACACTGCAACTGACTTCGTAACGTTGAGTAGTAGAAGTTTGTCCAAATTTTTCTGCAACTTGCTTTGGAATTTTTCGTTGCGTTGCAAGTTACAGGGAAGGGGTGTTACATGCGCAATTTCTTCTGCAACTCGCTTCGCAATGGTGTTACGCTGTAGAGAAAATTGCCTCGTGTAACAATGCTTAAGCTTGATCTACATATTATGAAGAATTAACTTAAACCACATTTAAACAATTGCGAAATATGAAAAACTGCTGCAAAAAAAAGTAGATGCAATGTTTTTCTGTCTTTAATTTAAGCCTTGAGTTTGGTTAGATACCAGAACTCTGATGCAGTTGTTTTGTGAGAGCGGTTTTGATTCGAGTCGATCGAGCCCGGTTATAACTTCGGCACTGAGAAGGATGATTCGGCACTAATTTTTTAATGTACGGGTCGCTGAACGAAAATAAGAACGTTTCTTTTTCTTGTTCAGACCTCCACGTTACCCCCCACCGACTCCCCCGTCGATGTAAATTGTGACAGAAGTTGGATTCTCAGCAATTCGGGTCGATTAAGGCAAGGGTCCAGCACAAAAAAATGAATTATACAGAAAAAAACTTAAAGTTCAGAAAATATGTTTTCTCGGCCCAAACTCAAAAGACAGTCCCACATTGTTAGTTTTTATCACTATGCGAAGTCACGTGATATGACATCACGCGATCCTTTATTTATGAGGGCTTTTGCAGTGTTAATCTTTGCCTTAAAGTACGTGCTCAAGCCACAGTTTTACAAGTTTTCAAATAGCTAAAATTGAAGAAAAAGTGACGACGTTAACAACACTACTTGGACCTTGGAATGATTGTGACCATTTATTGCACATTGTTAGTTTTAATTTGCATTTAAAAAAACTTAAGAAAATGGACTATTTCCAATAAAGTAATTGCTGCTCTTTTCTACAAGGCCCAAGTAGTTTAAAAAACGTCATCTTTTTTCCCTAATCTAGATTATTTTGAGACTTGTAAAACCTGTACGTTTGGTCCAAATATTATACAAAAACCCGCCAGAATAACGGCGATGTGACGTCATATCACGTGACTTCGCATAGTGATCAAAAATAATGTTTTAGCAGTATCTTGTGAGCCTGGGTTAACAATATTCAATATCTGTTTTTTTAAATTTTTCTTTTATTTTCATTCAGTTTTTCACACTGGACCCATGCCTTAATCTACCTGAGAACGAGAGCTAATATTATCGGAGGGGTTGGCGCAGTGGTTAAGATCTCTGCCTCCCAACCCTGAGGACCCAGTTCGATTCTCGACCTGGTCTAGGGTTAAACATTTGGGTGACTTCCTTTCTCGCTAAAGTTCACTCAGCTTTCCATCCTTCCGGGATCGGTAAAATGAGTACCAGCATACATGGACCGCTTTGAAGCGGCTGCCACTTGCGCCTATATATGCTTCCGGTCCGCTGGGGGTAAATTTATCATTGTAAAGCGCTTTGAGCGTGTCACATGGAAAAGGCGCTGTATAGATGCACCACTTTACTTTTTTTTTAATATATGCCAATCTGTGATTCATTTAAAATTCGGCTTAAATGACCTGTACTTGCATGTGACTTGTGATGTCATATTTATTGCGCAATACCACTTTTGGCATCGGAGATGGCGGTCATGTGCTTTGCCATAATTAAAAGATAGTCGACAGTATATTTAAAAATGTTGCAAACAAAACCACAGGCAGCCCAAGCATAGAGTTTGCATTAAGTACGGCAGGGCGATGTGGTAGATTGAGTCGATTTTAAAATATAAGACTTTGTAGTTTGTATGCGAACAAATATCGAGTTCGCAAAATCGTTGTAAATTGGTGCAAACGGCACAAATAAAGTTTAATTACCTTGGTTGCTGCTCTCTTGTGTCATTCTTGAACATATCAGGGCCTTTAGAGGCGATTTGGACGGGATTTTCATTTCAGAGTTTCCCCCACCAAGAAATAAGTAAAGGCAGGACGCTCCATATTGAACTACTTGCGCCGGCAAGTTCCTAAATTCCATCCTAACCACAGAAGAGCCACAAAATCATGCCAGCACATCGGTAGAAAGTTATTCTAACTGTTAACTGCCATCTGGACTCGAACACTTTAGCTCCAATGATCTGCAGAGTCAACGTTCCGACCATATTCCAGCAATTTTTTACTGTGATTCGCCGTCCGGTACAAGAAATGGACACCGACCGTTGGAGTTGGGCTTTGCGACCGCGCTTTTATGACATAAATCGAACAGTCAAGGAGGCACGTAGCGCACCAGGCCAAACGCAGCATGCCTTTTAGCAAACTATCACTAGGCCCCAAGGGAGATTTTGCTTGAGTTTTATTGTTCACTTCTTCCAATCAGAAGCAAGCGATCTCCATGTGCTATAGAGAAGCGCTGGGAAAACCTCGGTTTGTTTACGTTTCACAAGTGCTTCACGTGAGAAAAATTTTAAAAGTTGTTCAGTGTTTGGATGTATTTTCACAGTCGAAATTTCGTTGTTGCCATCTTATAATTACGGTTTTGAATTTGTACTTTTCAAAAATGAAAGATGGAGATCGTGTAGTTTAGATACATATATATTTAACGTCTTCATGAGATTTCTTTAGTTTTTCTTACTTTTGTATCGAAAGAGACTAAGGGTAAAGGCATAAATAGATTAACTATGTAAACGTTTTAGCAATAAGAGTTGAACAAACCAACAATAAATAATTATGACCAAGTTAGCTATGTATGTTCATGCCAAGTTTCAAGTCAATCGACAGTTAATTGTTTGATACAATTCGCCTCCTTTCCCTTCGCTCCTGAGAGAAAGGGGTGGACAAACACCATCTGAGAGTGAGAGTTAAAATGCTAGCCTTGGGGCTTCTGAAGTAGAAAACGGCTCGCAAAAACACTTGTAAAAGTAAACTTTACCAGTTTTAAGCGTTAGCGACCGCCAACTAGACAAAACGCCGTGACAGTTTTTGACGTCACCAAAAAGTCTGAGCCGTGTTGCTTTGAAAGCTGTGGTTAACCTCACGAGTAACTGTTTTCATGAGCACTTCTGACATACTCAGATGAAAGCAGTGCGCGAGCTTAATGCAAATTTAGGGTTTGCATAAAAGCTGTGACAACTGCGGGCCTTCGGCTGGTATTCTTGTAAGTGTTCGAATTTGACTCTCAGTGAGTCACGTGACAGGCACTCTCACAACGGTGAAACACCATGGGACAAATGCTGGCTGTTCCAGGGTTGACTTGAACTTTAAACGTTTTTATAGCGGTGTAGATGTTTTTACGGGTTTGTTAGGGAACTGGGAAAAGGGGAATTGAAAAGGCTTTTCCTTTAGACGTCGGGTTGTTCTCTTGAAATTTTCCTAGGTTGGGAGAATAGAAATGTTGAATATGAAAGATTCAACAATAGAATCACATAAACTGCAGTTTTCCAAATTAAATGATGGATACTATGGGTATCTGTGAGGTTACACTTGGTGTGTTTCTGCAACTCCATAATTGGTCTATTGCAAAGATATATTTTCTGCGGCCCGAGTATAGGCTACCAGTAGCCTCTTGTTAAAAATTGATTTGCCTCTCTCATACTATTTTTGCACCATCTCCCCTCGCCCGCCCCCCCCCCCCCTCAAACCCTAATTTTTATATCTACAATCAAATCTCCACAAGAAGTTGGTAAAGGTTCTGATTTTTACAAGTTTTAACGTTTTGCATTTTTTATCAGTAAAATTGACAAGCTTCCATAGGAAATCTTCTTTGATCAAACCTAACCGTCTATTAATGTGTTTGCCCTTCTTTGCAGATTGTTGATGTCTTAATCTCTAAATATATAGACAGATAATTGAGTATTAAGTTACTAGTAAGTACTACATTTTACTTAAGGACGTGTGTGCAACTTTCTATCAAAAGACTACTTTTCTATTGTTAAACGAGCTGCTACTATGTGTGTCTCGTAATAAGATGACGTTAGAATGCAAGTGTTTACCTCAATGTTCTTACAAGTATAGCCAACAGCCGGCCACTTGAGATAGCTTCCAGTAATCCAAAGAATTGGTACTTGTAGTTTTAATACTTATGACAAGAGCCAATTTCATACCGTAAATATGCCTCTAAGTTACGCGTTGCCCACGTTTTTAAGCTTACAGACGAATTATGTTTCAAGTTTCTGAATTAAAAAAAATGAACATGATTCGCTTGGCCAATCTTTGCCAAAACAAAGAACTAACATAGTGTAGTTTGAGGCAAACTAAAACCAGTATTTCTTAGCTAAGCGAGTCAACCTGTTGAACTTTGCGGACTTGAAGTGGTTCTGTTGAGCAGTTTTTTAACACATCGATTCTGCTTGGCCCAGCTTTGCCATCAAATTCACCACAGCTCCCCCTCGCCCCT
>JAOBRG010382428.1:0-11068 GCA_027574985.1 Umimayanthus nakama | reverse complement strand
CCTTATGTCAACCCGTTTTCACGGTGACATAAGAGTCTTACGCTTCCGTTCCTTACGTCGCTCGTGAAAACCAGGCTTTAACCGTTTACACCCAACAGAACATGTGTGTGGTAGTGGTCAATATTGTTGTGGCATGAAAAGCTGCATAATACCATTCACTTCCAGCACTTACTAAAGTGTATGCAACAATTTTATTCACAGCCAAGCGTGAAGAAGTATGATCACTCAATTGATGAGCAAGATCACACTGTGGAGGAGTGGAAGAGTAAGTATTGTAAGCTTCAGTATTTTAGGATCTTCGCGAGGGGCATTACCACTCCCTCTTTCTCTCTAAGGGCACCTCGTGCCCAGTTGCACAAGGACTTTCTCAAGGACCTCCGTTACTGCTGGTAAGCTGCCACTCTTCCAGCTGTGCTCCAGCCAAGTTTTGATGGTCTAAGCTCTCTTTTTCTCCCCCGATGGATCTCTGCAACGTTTTTTTTTATTTCTTCCCCTTCTTTTTCGTTCACTAGTGACATCCAACTCGGTTCTTTACTAGGCAGGGCTTGCTATCTCCGTTGTCTCCTCTTCACAGCAGTTGAAAGTGGGAATTAGCCAGTAAAAATACCAAAACAATATTCAAGGTTGTTCGTTTTTAAGAAGCAGGCAAAGCTCAGTTGGTTGGTGCACGGCCTTCGGAGCTGGAGGTTCCCGTTTCTATCCTTGGTGACTCCAACTCCAACTTTCTTCTCATCAGTGTAGCTTGAGCTTTAAATACCTCTAAAACGGAGCACTGACAGAGAATAATAAAGTTATTTGAATATTTTTTTATAGTAATAAAAGTATTTTAATGTTTTTAGGTGTGATATATCGCGAGGTATTGTCCTACCATGGAGGGCACAAGACGTCAGCTGCCCCTCATCAAACTGCTGAGGAGCCCAATGGGGAGATCAACCAATCAGCATCCAGTTCCAGCATATCATCATCAGGTAAAACCGGTTTTGCTGTTATAACTAAATTCGTACAGTAGTCTTTGATTTGTGCGTTGTGATGCAATGGTTGGATTCCATAAACTTAAGTGTTAGGCGCAGAAGTAGTGCTTAGTTTTGACTGTTGCATAGGCATAAACATGCGAAGCCCTGGAGTTGTGGAAATTTCGTGCTGCAAATCAATGCTCACTTAAAATAGTATCACATGTTTCACTTCAATGGTTTTAGGGTTACATTTCTTGTAGCTAAGTTTTTTTGTATTTCATTTGTTTGGCACTATTTCGGATTATCTGTAAAGAAATAGAAATCGTTTCTTTAGTTTTAAAAAAATATATTAGTAAAGAAATGTCTTAAAACTTGAACTGATTAGGAAAAGGGAATTTGAAGCCGTTTTATCGTGAATGTTAGATTCCCAGTTTTTCTCAACACAAGATTAAGCCATTTTTAGGTGTTTTATAGTTCCAGATATGACTAATTTTGGTATTGTTTAGGTTTAAGGTTCAGTTAGACTTTTGAATCTCTCCATCCTGCCACCTTAATATTTTTTGAGAAGTCACCCAGACACACAAGTCTTGGCTATTTTTTGCCCTCGCATTGCGAATTTCTTCTGCAATCTGAAGAGTTGAATATAAGTCAGAATAAACAGAGAAAGCGATTTACTCATTTCTTCATCAGTACAACTTCTCAATATCTCTACGTATGTAATTATAATTCAGTGTTTATGTAACAAAAATGTGTTGCATAATAAAATGTTCAAATGCGATTGCTTACAAGAATAATTATCTATTTAAAAAGATGGAACTAGAAGTAATCACAGATCAGTGTAGTGCGTTAGACCTTTGGATAAAATGAAAAGAAAGCTTTTGTGGTAGAACTAGAAGCTGGACTTTTTCACTAGATAACTTGACTTCATGCCCTTGGTGTACTAGTCCGCCTTTAGGGTCAGTTCTTCATGTTATTTACAACAATAGCGTAAGCAAAAAGGATAACCGCATTGAAGTTCATCAGATATTTATTGGTTAAAGCCTCGCACCAAACAAAGTAATAATATTTTGATAACCTTTAACCTCTAGCTCTGCCTTTGTTCCGCTCCGATGAGGTTCAAAATGTAAACAAGACTGTTCCGAACTGTACTGAAGTCTTGTGAAGAGTTTAATACCAGATTCAAGCAAATGAAGTTACTGAAGACGTTTGGTAATTGTGTTGACCAAGTGTTACTCGATAACTTTTTGCCCATTCAAGTTGCAGCAAAAGCAAGATAGGATTTGTGATTACTCGATGACTAACCTGACATTTGTCATCTGAAAATCGATTTGCCTTATTCAACGCAGGGAGACCATTCAACTGCAGATTAGGATTTAAGACCTAGTGTCCAACGCAATAAAAGTAAAACTTCCATTTATAAGTTGAAACTTTTTTGTTTAACTTGGAATTCGATTTTACACAAGTGCATGTACGTCCAGGTATCATTATTTTCCCTTGTAGTAGAATTGCAGGAATGTGCTTCTTTATGAAAATTCGATTGTTGGTAGAATATTGAGTATAATTTTTGGGATATAAAGGAACTGTCTGTAGCTCTCCACGTTCATCGAGTTCATTTTCTCTGTTTACAACCACGTAACACTGACATTCAAGCATGCATGATAAAATAAATGCAACTAAAAGTGCTTTTTAAAAGCTATTTAATTAATGCATAATACGTGTTAATATGTAGTATAAAATGCGTGAGAATAAAAAAAAATTGGTCAGTTTGCCAATTTTACAAATCTAAGTGGAACAGTAAGTTGGATAATGTAAACTTTAGAACAATTTTAGCTTGAAGTTAACATTGTTGCTGATTTAGTATCCAAGAACAAATTAAACGATTTGGTTACGTTGTCGCGCCTGCATGGGGGAATCCAGAGGTCAAGAAAAATAGCTGGTCATCATTTAAGTGCCAAAATGTAAGAATATTAAACTGACAAACCCTTATTTTAAAAAGTTATATAAAGACGCGTATACAACCGCTTTACTTTGCGAGCTTTTTTTATTGTTTATATATTAGCAACCTTCCGTATACAGCCGTTTCAGAGAAGGTTGCCATAGTCAATAGTCCGGCGATACTGGAACCGAAAGGAATTTTTGGTACACTCATAATGAGTGATATTGCGCCAGCGAAGGTTGTTACTGCATTGCCGTGGCATTACATGATGAACCTGCATTCCATACTTTGCAAAGTCATGCTAATAGTAGTATTTATTTGTGCTGCCTGGACTTCGGTTCCAGTATTTGACTCATTGACTATGACATCCTTTTCTGAAATAGCTGTATTTAGTAAAATTGCACTAGTGATTATCGAAAATGGCGCGCGCTGATTGGTCGAGAACTTCGTTCTCTCTCGCTTTAATCACCGCTAGGTGATTATAGCCATTTTTTAAAATGGTGGCCAGATTTGTTGATGTTTCGGAGTCACAAATTGAGCAGTTTAAGAAAATGCCGTGCCTCAAAATGCAAAAGATGCTACAACATTTGGAGTCAAGCTATGCAAAAGTAAGTTGGTAATTTAAGCAAAATTTTCCTTTTGCGAAACAACAGGAATGTTTGTTTATATTTTTTCGCCACAGAGTCGGCTTTTTAAAATGACTTTTAGGAAATGTTTTGCTCTACAGAACGGCTTCAACAACAGCAAGAGTTCACAAATGAGCTAGAAAACATGGAAACTGACAAAATAAATACATGCCTGGCAAAATTTCACGTCTCCGTGAGAAAAACTGACGGCAGCTATTACAAGAAAACGAGCTTGCTATCGATCCGAGCCGCCCTCGACAGGCACCTATTATGTTTAGACGCCTGTTTTTTTAAATGAAAAACAAAATATTTTTTAAAAGTTTGATATTTTTGTTTTGTTTTCTTGAATAATTACCAGTGCAATTTTACTAAAACAATTAGTCACCTCAGGCTCTGTGAATATCGCGATAGTCTTCTCGACATTCGTCGATATTCACGGTGACTAATTGTTAATTAGTGCAGTCCAAATGAAGCTTTTGCTCTTTTTTTATTGGCATAAGAAATTAAATCCAACTATGAGCACGTATAAAGCAATGTTACAAAACGTTGTTTTTCTTGTGTTTGCTTGGGATTCAAAAACTCGGCTGTACGTGCAAATCATCTTGGAAGCAAACAGCTCTTTTTAAGGTTGTTTTAAAACATCTCAACAAGAGCTTGTTTATGTGAGTAATTAATAGTAATGGTAATAGTATTAATGATAATAATAATAATAGCAGTAGTGATAATAACTTCAATAACTGTAATAATAATAATAATAATAATAATAATAATAATTGTAATGATAATAAATACAATAAATAAAATTAATAATAGTAGTAATAGTAATCCAACTAGACTACGAGCCATCTCTTGATATTGTTCAGAACAACCCTGGTAGAAGTACGAAACGACGTTCAATTCGCGAGGATCATGAAACCGCTTACAGGAGGTCGTATTTAACTCTACGAACGAAAGATCCCATTGGGTTAAAGACAATATAAGTAACCCAAACCATATTACTAAAGAACGCAAACCTTTACAAAAGTATATTGCTAAAAAGTGTCAGCTATTGTTACTGTTGTTCAATAAAGAAAGCGTGTTCATAGAGTTAGGCCTTACTGCTTACGGGTCAGCAGAACTGCACCAATGGACAACCGCTAACAAGTTTTCAAGAAAGCGCCACTTTTACCTTATTTAGACCATAAGACTGTGATATGACCTTTCACAGCCGCAAAGGAATGCAAAATAACTGAAACTTATAAATGCGAGTTCTGGTCTTGCTTTACCTGACTTGACTCGAGTGACTCAATTTGTATCAGCTTGACTCATGTTCACTTGACTTGACCCAAACTTGTCAGCCCAGTAGCTCAAGGGATTGCTCGTAGGTCTGAGTAAATAAGTTAATTAAATCGCTGTTGCTCAATCTTTATGGGAGTTTAAGCAAAAATGTGCTTTTTGACGCACAATTGTATGCTACAGTGAAAAGTGCATGGCTCTCGACATTTCATTGAACTAAAAAATAAGCCGGGTATTGTCTTGAATAAATTCTTGAATTTCCGCATAGTGTTTTTCAATTCTGTTAAAACATTCTTGAATCTTTAGGCAAAACACTGGGGCTAACCAGAAACCCTTTTTGATAAGTTCCTGATATGTATGGTCATATATATACACAACTTGATTTGTAGGATGGAACGGACTTTCCCTCTTGAGAAATCTTGGATTTATTGAGAAAGTTCTCTTAAAGCGTTTGAAGTCGGTGAACATGAATGTTGTTGACATGCGTTAGCCAATCGACATACAGCAACCGCTGCGATAATTGGTATACTTTCTGAAGTCAATACAGTAGTCTGTTGATCGTAGTTGCCATTTGACACGCAAATGCAGCAAGCATGTGGCAGAAGAAGAAAATAGCTACAGCGAATTAGTTCAAAATCAAGAGTAAGAACGCGCAATTAGATACTTTCTGATGTTAATACAGTAAATTGATGTCCGTTATTTCCATTTGACATTCAACTTGTAACAACCATTCACGTAGCAAAAAGAAAGAAATGGCTATGTACAGCGATGTAGTTCACATCAAAGAGTAAAATTTTCAAATCCCATTAAGTTGTGAGTAACTTTGATCTTTTAAAAGTTACGAAAATAACGAATACCCATCCCCAGGCGCAGATTTCGCTGGGTCCAAAAAGAAACACATTAAACGCAAAAAGAAAGATACGCAGGGATCAAACATTAGTACAAGGTTGGTATATGAACTAATGATTCTAACATTTACTTTAAAGTTTAACTCATAAAAATTCATGAGTCTTGGAACTGTTTCCACTAAGAATGATTCCACCTATTTCTGGAAACTTTTCAAGACATAAAGTAAATGCCGGTTAAAACATGGTTTTGCTCAAACGGTTCCACTTTAAGAAGAGTGTTGGCTTCCAAAACTCTTTAAACAAGACTGGGTTAGGTTTAAACTACAAAAATTAAAATTAAAAACAATTTATAGCAATATTATAAAATATTATGTTTTCTTTTTGTTAAGCTGGCTTTGCATTAAACGTTCATAAATTAAAAATATGTACCTGCTAACTCGATAATGCGACTAATTTGTTTTTTTTAAATCGTAGTTTAATTATCATAATTTGCAATGGGAAAGTTTTTAAACTAATATCTTCTTTTGCTCCTTAACTGATCGCACTTTTCTCCAAATTGATACACATATTCAGTTTGTTCCAGCGCTGTCTCTAAGAATGGTCTGAGAGTAATTTCAATATACATGTGCGCGCAAGAGTTTCTGTGTCTCAAGTGCTTTTTAAGTCCCAAACTGCATTTCTGTCTGGTTGTTGTTAGTCGCACGGAGGCAACAGTTGTAGAACGTACTTTAAACAGTAGTTACACGTTGCGTTTTCGTCCCGTTCATTGCAGAACAAATCAGATTTTGTTTCACTTTTAAGCATCGGGATTCAAGTTGCTGCACTGATCTGGACTGCGTAACCTCGTAAGAACATTGCTTTCGAAGATTATGTACGAATGAAATTGCACTGATATCAATTTATTGCGCTCTTGTCAAACTAACTGCAAATAGTAGAAACTAGTCGGGTCGAGTAACTTGTGGTTGTAGCGAGAAAGGTTTGAGATAATGTGTAGCTAATTGTTAGAGGAGAATACGGTGTTGGTATTACACAGACATTTAGACAAAAGGAGTAAAAGCAAGAAAGAGAAACCGAAGACACATTTTCAGAGATGACAACAAAAAAGTCAAGTAATCCAATATCGTAGCGATCTGCTAATCAAGTTAGCTGTCATGAATGTGTTTATAAGAAATTACGAAACTGGCGTTTAAAATCATCTTAAACTGAATTCAGTTTTGCAGTCAACTTCACTTCAGATCAGAACTGATGAGGACCTTTGGGTCGAAAGATCTGTTTGCTTTAACTTTGCTCAAATTTTGCTTTAAACGTTATCAAAATACACGGAAACTAGATTAACCAATGAAACTGAATTCCAGTTTTAACACAAGAAAACAGAAAGCATAATAGCGTGTAAAGGACAGAAGCGCCGTTTGTGTTATGAGGGTACCTGCTTTCAGTTTAGGATTAGAAAGAGTTTTTGGGCTGATTGTTTTCTTTTCTTTACTTTTTATTAAAAATTACTTGCATGTGCCTTGCGGACAAATCTACTAACGAGTTACTTGGTCACCTCAAATCAAACCGACCAGTTTCCTATCTTAGCCGCCGCTGATTACAACGACTGTAGACTCGTTTTTACAGTATGAGCCTCAACTTGATGTTAAATATTCATAAATTCCTCTTTGAAAACGAACGTCTATTGACAACTCTGTGTACTGTTTATGATTCACATCTCGCCAGTATTTATGTAGATTCAACACCTAGTTGAGGCTAGCCCTGCAAAAACAAGTCTATAGTCAATGTAACCAGCAACAATTTGGAATTGGAAACTGGTGTGTTGTTTAGAGTTTTAAAGTTGCTAGGCCAGTTTGAAATAACACCAAATGCACTGTTTGTGCTCGGCAGATATTTTTCCCCTGCAGTTAGAACTAACGCTGGAACTGTTTCAAATAAGAGTATTAATTGCGAATTGATATTCTTATTTTTGTTTATTTGTGCTGAAGAAAGTAACACATACCAAAAATTAACTGTGCGGATTTGGAAAACCTGGAAAGTCACGGGAGTTGTTTCGAAATTTCGAACTACAGGCCATCTTCGGAGCAGTTTCAGACCACTGTTGTAGGGGATGGACAGGGCCGTAACCAGCGTCAGGCAGGGGGGGGGGGCATTTGCCCCTCTTAAATTTTGGACCGGAAGTAATTTTTTGTATATTTAAACTTTAAAAAAAAAACACTTTTTATAGTATAGCAAACCAACTTTGAAAGATTTTCGTTTCTTGAAAATGCCCCCCTTAAATTTTGTGTCTGGCGACGGCCCTGATGGATCACTAACTATAGTCATCAAAAATCGTGAAAAATGATGGACTTGAGGTTATTGAAAACGAGACACAAGCCGTGGAATAATCAAGTTTTACTCTGTTTGTTCAACACTTAAAACCACACCTACAATAATAACTTGCTTTTGACTGGTTGACTGGCCGCGAGTTTTCCATTAATACCGGGCAATTAGTTCTTAATAGCACATGTACAATTTATTATTTTGTACCTAAATTGGCGTTGTCATCTAGTAACTTCTTCCACTTCAAGAATTCGGAAACAATCTAAAATGTTTTAAAAGACGCTGTATTTCGTAAATCCTTTAAAATCTTTGATCACAAGTTTTTCTTTTTTTTTTTTGTAGCTGTGGCGTTAAAAGGAAACACCAATTAGGTTCTTTGAAGAATGAATGAAAAGTAGAACTTGTATAGTACTTCGTGAAAGTGACAAATACCATTCGTATTACCCTCTTTGGTGTAACGCCACTTTCAGCAAACACATGATGTCACATGGTATTTTAAAAAGTTCTACTAGGTTTTGTAAGTAAAGAACGTTGCATGGTATTAAGAGTTTCTTTGTTTCCAGGATCCGACAGATGATTCGAGGTGATGAGTACTGAACAGTTGGTTGCATAAAGAAGTTCTGCTTCTTGGACAAATAAACACATCTGAGAAATAACAAAAGATGTCACTCATTTCATGGAATACGGCGAAAGTCGAAGTATCCTTATCAGCAAAGAAAGTTCAACAACGAACAGGCGTGACGAGGCGAATCCATGTGTTGAACGTCAATACTGCCTTGTGGACTTGTATAAAACTTTCGAAACTTACATTATTGAAGATCTGTTCTTGATGAAAATACCAATCAAGACTGATCAGTTGAAATTGATGGACACAGTGTCAAGTTGGACGCCAGACTTTTCTGTGAAAGGTCGCTGTGAATACAAACCGTTCTTGGTTTTTGATTAAGCTTGTAACAAAAATATCTCTTAGCTTGCATCAGTAAAGTGTATTGTGTTGTTTAGCTCTGTTGCATTAAAGGAACAATTTCGAACTTGCTACAAGTCGACTTACATTCCTTTGTGAGTTTGTTGCCTGTGATTAATGAGTCGGCTTGTAAGAAGTGTATGGCAATGCCTAATAGGTAGAAGGCTAGACCCTCGCTTTACTTAATTTCATAAGAATAAGGCTGTTTTTCTTTAAATAAACTCTGGTGGGCAAGAGATGTTTCGACGAACAAAACAGAAACAACACGAAGCTACTTGTAGCTCGTACTCCGGCCGAGAAACATAATTCTTTGTAATAAACCTGTCATGAATTTGCAGAGCAAATAAACCGAGGGCAAAATTTTACATACCTGTAGTATCCTCCATCATTTCGTGCGATTCTGTTGTGCAATCTTTACATATTTAAAAGTTTCATTCTACCCCCTATCTCACCACCAAGGAAAATGACAAAAGAACAGTGTTTACAGTAAAAGCTCTATTAATTACCCTAACCTATTTTAAAAGGTTTAAAAGCTGCCTTTTGTTATTCAAAGTTGTCAAAAGCACCTCCTCTATTAAGACAAGAAGTTTGTATACATGAGTTAGAGATACATGAAAGATTGCTTGTGAACAGTGAGTTGGAGTCCTGAGCTTGTGTCAGTGTTATACGGCCAATACATTGTTCAAGCATTTGTTATCGTTTCTCAAATCCTCCCAGGAGGCTTTGTAGAGCTTTTACATTTCACTACTAACATTTATGCAGTGCAAGTTTAAAGCAAACTAAAGCACTATAAACCAAGTGTTAATTTGGTTGCTAATGATGGATGCCTCTACAACTTAACACAGTGTGAAAGCTAACCATTTATAGATGTTGTATTTAATTCGATGTGATGCTAACAAGTCACCACAAACCCTGCAAGAACTATGTTATTGTTTAGTAAGACATGGTTTGAACGTACTCGGTGTAGATTTGGGCGAAGGGAAAATTTATGTGCAACAAAAATTGTGGCGGTTTTGATGCAAATATTTGCAATGGCAGCTTCAAGAGCAGCACTTGGAGCTGATATGTGACAACAGAAATAGGTATAACCGACAATCATATTGTAGAGAATTACATAAAGTTAAAGCTTTGTCAAGGTTTGCAACCCATTAAGTTGCTTGTAACGCTTTTTTTGTACTCACGAATGGAAATAATAGTTCTGGGTCAAAACGTCCTCTGCTCGAGATCTGATCAGCAACCGAATGCTGAAATCCACAAACCCAATTTGTGTTAAAAGCTTGCATTTCCATACAATTTTCCTTAAATTTGACAGCTGCGTCGTTCAGTTTTTGTTTCAAAATTTAATTAAGGTGGCTCGAAACAGTTTCTTGGCGCGCGCGGCCTGGGGAAAATCAGGGATACATTTCTGTTCTGATCGAAAAAAAATTCTGTAAGAAGCAAGCAGAATGAACGCAAACAGCTCATAATTTAAAATTTCTCTGAAAATTACTGAGCAGAATATTTTAAAAATAGGCAGTTTGGTAAGTTTTAATGTTCAAAACAATTTTTGAAAATTTGAAAAAATTTCACCGTACAAATTTTGCGGAAAGTAGGTTTTTCTAATTTTAAGGTGGTTATAGGACATCTTGTACATTACCATAGTAACATTTCATGACTACAAAATATCAAAAATAGAATATCAAGAAAACGAGCGGCTATTTTATGGTCATGTTACTACCATAAAGGCATTAGTATTACAAATAAATTTAAACCGTTTTCTTGTGAAAAAAGTGCAAAAAACTATTTCAAACCACCTTAAAACGCAAGCAAACTGTTTTAGAGACCAATTTTCCTTGGAAGTCGCATCGTTGAGCTCACAAGTTTGGCGCTCTTCAGTGTTGGCTGCAACCTACGTACATCGCGGTGGAACTGAAACTTGTTGATTTTCAGACGTTTTTCAAAGATGGTCACTAATGCCCGTATGGTCGAAATAGGGCAGCACCAATGAGAGAACCCAAAAGTGAAATGAGACACAACAAAATTATGACGCTTTAGCTACTTTGGGGAATCTGGATGTTCAAGGACCTTCTAGCAACAACCGTCAATAAACTGCCCCGGGTAGAACAAGATATTGCTAGGACAGACGATAACTAGGATCAATTGGAAACAGTTTA
>JAOBRG010382417.1:0-11070 GCA_027574985.1 Umimayanthus nakama | reverse complement strand
AAACGAGGATCCATAACTTGCCCTACAGATCGAGCAAACGAGGCTAATAAGATGTTTATTATATGGCTTTGTTGGTTGTTCCGGTTTTGAAATTGGTGATAGAGAGCTAGCGGTCCGTACGGAAACTTACGGACCTGGAATTGACTAATCACAGCACGCGAAATCAGTCAGCCATATAATAAACGGTAAATATTGACTTAGTAACTTTCCACTTATATCAGATGTTTCCTCATTCAGTCATTACTATTTACAAAGTGTTTGTTCATTTAGACTACAAAAAAACTGGTAATTGTGTCAAAACCAACCACGCGAGCGGTTTTTGGGATGTCCGGAGCAATGGTTCGAAAAACGCTTTTTCTCCTTGCTGTTTTTTCGTTCGCACTAGTGACGAGCGTGTCTTCCCGTAAACTTTTCAGTTCTGGTCAGTGGTTTAAAGAATCGTAGCTTTTGCGGAAAAGGAAAGAGGATTTAGCGATGTACGATGTAACTAGCTGATACTTACTCATGAAAATGCTGAAACAAACTGTGTCATTCTTTACTCTGTCTGTTGCAAATTGTGATTGATACTAAAAATTGAAATCATTGCCCACACATTCTGTGTTTGCAAGGAAACTGTGGAGATAATAAGCAGTAAATCGGAAACCAACATAATGAATCGTGCTAGACGTTGTTGTCTGATGACGCGTCAAACGGTGCTCCGCTTCAATAGAAACTTTTTGTTGTCAGTCATGCATTTGTGTCGTTACTTATTGAAAGGGGCAGAAAAAACTCAAAATTTACGTTGGAAGTCTTAGGTTGCATCGCTATTTTGTAGGTGTTTTTGATCGTGATCTTGGGAGACATTCTCTCGTATACAACGAACAGGTAGCCAAAGATACAGTAAAAGCTCGCGCACAAGAACCTAGCTTTTTCCAAGTTGACCTAAAATGCTCGTTATATCAATGGTGTTTATTGTGAAAGAAGGTTCTTTAGGTTCTCGAACTGGTTACATTTCCCCAAGACAAATACTGTTTGTTCTTGTAGAAAACTCCATGTCTATTTACTGCTCTGTACAGGTCTTTAGAACGATGTCTATAAATGAGTTCAAGTTTGTTTTTCTTACTTTGACTCCACTATTTGATAAAATAAGAACCTGTTTTGAAATTGTAGCCCAAAACAGGTTCTTTCATAAGGAGGTTAAGCGGAAAATCTCTGTCTAACAGGTTCTTAAAGTCTTGGTTTTATATCCCGGTTTAACTGCATAGAAATCTGTGGGGTCTTTGAGACAGAAACAGAAGACAAGATGTGCCATGACAGAGATTGCAATAACAGTGTTCTAGTAATGATGTACTTTTGTTTATAGGGAAATATACTTATGAAGAAAACAATTTTAAAAATAAGCTGTAAAGTAAATCAACTCAACTATTCAGTTCAAGTTTAAAAAAATTCATCGTTTTTGCAATAACTGCTACTAACTTACGGTAAACATTGACTTAATAGCCCTCCAGATATGTTAGGTGTTTCCTCATTCAGTCATTACAAAGAGTTTGATCCATTTAGACTACAAAAAGTGTTGCCTGGGGGAAACATTACAAAGCCATGGTTTAACGTTATTATAACTGAATAACTGGATCACAGTCAACCAGTTCACGCGAGCCTTTGAGATGTCCGGAGCAATGGCCCGAAAAACCCTTTTTCTCCTTGTTGTTTTTGCATTCGCACTTGTGACGAGCGTGTCTTCCCGTAGAGTTTCCAGTTCTGGTAAGTGGTTAAAAGCATCGTACAGCAAAGGGAAAAAAACTTTCCGAGAAATCGTGAGATCTCCGTGTAAATTAGGCAAGATCTCGTGATTGTTTTCGAGATTTCGAAAAAGGATTGTTTTCTATTGAGCAAGATCTCGCGATTAAAATGCAGTCGAGATCTCCCAGAAAACGAGATCTCGTTTTCACACACGAAATATCACTTGGAAGAAGAAACGAGATCTCGTCAAGTAGCCTCAAGTCAATTTTTGCGGAAAAGCAAAGAGGGTTAGCGATGGCGGCCTCCTTGCTATGTTTCTTGTCTTGTCTTTGCCGATTCGCCTTCTGCTGGTCCAGACGCACTCGGCGCAACGATTTAAATCCGTTTCTCCAGAGTGGTAATTTGCGAATAAAGCCCTGTTTTTACGGCACAAACTAACCCGGGTTCGACCCGACTATGTTCACACGGACAAATACCAAAAACATGCGTAAACACAAAACCGGGGCGAACCCGAGTTCATTTTTCACACGCAGGTCACCTGGTTGCATTCTTAGGTGAAGTTATTGTATTCTGTAATCGGGGGTCTATAGTTTTGAACATTTTCGTTGACGTTCGCGTTAAACGCGCCACAAAACTTGATGGATGAACGCACGAGTGCGCATGTGCAAAATCAAACAAAACCCGGGTTCGATCCAGGTTTGTGTTTACACGGTACATTGCCAAACTAGCCCGGCTGGGTTCGAACCAAGTCGACTTACCTCTGCAGGTGGGTTAAATTGAACCCGGGTCGAACACGGGTTACAATTAGCAATGTTTACACGACAAAAACTAACCCGGGTTAGCTTGTGCCGTGTAAACAGGGGCTAAAGAAAACCCGAAGAATCCTGAACGGGGTGGACGGTTGAAGATGCATATTTTTTAATCCAATGACGTAACACAAAATATTCTTCGGTTTCTGTCCCAGTTGTAGTACATTAATACTAGAGAAAAGCAAAGGAAGCGAAGAGAGAACAAAGCAACAAACGAAGCAGCGATTGCCTGCAATTTCACACATGTGATTGGCTTTTGCGTATGGTCTGTCAACAATATTTTCAGGATGTTCTGGACACTCGAGTGAGTCATGAAACATGTGGACGAGCAAATTCAATTCGAATACGCTGCGTTTGCACACGAAAATTTCAAAATTCGCAACAACAAAAAATTACGGATTAATAAACATTCCGATACGTGTGGATGGGGCTTAATTGAGACTTGGGAATGTTTACCAAAAACCAAATTTATGGTCAAAATTCTTTTAAAGCCGGGTTTCACAGATTACTCGGGCCGAGCAGGACTGAAGAAAACCTGGTTTACTGTTTTAAATCAAACTCTTGCTATCTGTAAATGGGTAACCAGAAAAGTTTGGCCGCTGAGCACTATAAAGCATGTATAGTGGCTCTTCAATGATTTATTGGTTTCTAAATGATACAATGGTTTTTAAATCTGGTAAGTTGTAGAAGAGCACTTCAATTTACCACATTGAAAACTACAATTTTGTTACCTATACCTATTGATGTTTTCGAGACCAGGTTCAGAAATAGAATCAAAGGGCTCGAAAATAAGATCAGAGGTCTCAAAAACAAAATCAAAGGTCCCGGAAACAAAATCAAAAATATCAGAAATCAAATCAAAGGTCTCGGAAATAAATGCACCAATTGATTTAAAATGAACAAAGGGTTTTGAGTTATTCCGGCCCACATAGTAGTCTTGGTTTGCACTGAACATCCCAAGTTAGTCCAAGATATTCTATATTCTTAATAAAGTGAACACAATTTTAGTTATGTTAAAAACACAGTTTGATATATAGGTTATTTTGTAACAAGAGTGGATTAGAGGGGTAAGGTGAACAGGACCAAGCACATCCCCTCCCCTCCCCTCCCAACACACACAAAATGACACACCTTCGTCCCTGCTTCGTCTTTTCAGATGGCAGCCACTTGAAACCTGACAAAAGTATATATGTTCCTCATTCCTTTTCAACATTATTTGGGAACAGAAGCATCCCTTCAAAGAGTCACAGTAAAGGTTTTCATTAATCCTTAAAAAAAACCAATGATTCCAGAGTACCATTTTCTGGAATCCGAAGGCGGAACTAATGACATCACTCCTTCTCAGGGCTGCAATGTACGCCTAATTCAAAAAAGGTTGTCTTCTGAGTTGTTGCATTGCGAATTGTTGCATACCCAGACCGTATTGCAACATGAATGTAACAAATTTTTAAATCAATGTGAAATGCATGCCAAGACCGCAAAAGCATTGTGGTTCCACATTCTTTCCATGGCTATTACAGGAATGTTGCTGTCTCATTGTAGGCACCTACAATGCTTTTTAAAAATTTCTTACATCCATGGTGCATAGCGGTCTGGGTATGCAACAATGCGCAATGAACAAAGCAACGACTCAGAAGGACAACCTTTTTTTAATTAGGTGTAATCATCAGCTGGCACTTAAGTACCATTACTTTCAGGGCCAATGTTTGTCCTAACGTTACTGGGTTTTAGTGCGATAGCTTTGATCACAGTTGTCCTTAAAGTTGGCTTTTGTGGAGGCTATATACATTTACTACCAAGAATTCCGACAAGGTTTGTCTGTTAAATATGGCTTTATCGCGAGATAGAACCACTCCTAAACACGGTCAACAACAGGTTTGACATCATTTTCACAAAATGAAATGAGTAAGTAAATCCTTGTCGTGAAAAAACTTAAATGAAGTTTAGAATTTTTAAGAAAGATTGTTTGGGAGGTGTATCCTGAAAGGCTGACTATTTTAAAAAATTTCATAAAATGTTTTGCAAACTTGAAACTGTTAAGTCGCAAAATGTAACAATTGACACAAAAAGTAGCATCAACCCGAGTTGTAACAACTTTTGACGTAAAATGTAACATCAACCCGAAATCAAATGTAACAACTTTTTACGCAAAATCTAACAACTTTTTCAGTGACTCAAAATGAAACAATTTTTTGACGCAAATGTAATTACGCAAAATGTACTGATTAACTTTTTATCCCAATTTATATTGGGCTTTTGGTGTTTCTGGGACTGGAGGAGTCTTAACTCTGAAGCTACAAACGCTATTGCTATGAAATCAAATTTGGCCGGTACTAATCAGGTTTTGTTTCTGACGACATTAAGATCATGACCTAGTCTGAGTAATTCACTACTACTTTGAAAACAGTTGTGTTTCGCTCGTTTCAAATTGAATGACAGGGAAATATTAACTTGGCAGCTCTTTAGTAGCTTCTTTAAACCGGCGTTTGAAAAAAATAAAACTGTCAAACACTTAAAAACGTACATGGTGTATTAAAAACTGGCAAAATGTCTCTATCGTTAAACTGGCTAAGATATAGAATATTTTTACTAAATGGAAAATTTTATATCTATATATGCAAAACGAGAAATATTGCAATGTCTCTCTCTGCGTTTATCGAAAATCTAAAGTATCAAATAAGACTAGAAAAAAAAGTAGAAGTTAAAGCAAAAGCCATTCATCATTCAAGTGAAAATGACAAGTCCAGAAACATTGGGACACCAGAAGCGCTAAATATGTCGAGACACCTCTTGGTACCTCTGTATATTTTAGGCACCATTATAGATGCCATTAGATCCCTCCAGGCGCCAATGGCAACCTCTGGACACATTTGGACCAGATGTATGTGCTCAGAAGTGTCTATAAATACTTCTTATTATATGGCTGACTGATTTCGCGTGCTGTGATTGGTCAATTCCAGGTCCGTAAGTAGCCGTACGGACTGCTAGCTTTCGATCACCTTTTCAAAACCAGAATAATAAACAAAGCCATATAATAGACATCTTAATAGCCTCTTTGCTCGATCCGTACAGCAAGAGGTATAACAAGAGGTATTTACTAGCCCAGTGCGAGGTCCGTACGGCAAGTTATGGACCTAGTTTTTCCTTTCTTTTATTGCCCAAGCGCGAAAGCCATGAAACAAGGAAGGAAAAAACGAGGGTCCACAAGTTGCCATACGGACTGAGCAAACGAGGCTAATAAGATGTTTATTATATGGCTTTGTTAATTATTCTGGTTTTAAAAAGCTGATCGAGAGCTAGCGGTCCGTACGGCTACTTACGGACCTGGAATTGACCAATCACAGCACGCGAAATCATTCAGCCATATAATAAAACTAAATACATCTGGACAACTCTACGCACCCGGGACCCTTCTATACATTGCTTGAACTCCTGTAAGTTATGCCCTCCGTGCTATATTGAAATATATTTAATTCACTCTAATCAGGTGATTTATGACGTAACGTGTATTGAGAAACAGGTTGCTAACGTGTGACATCAAACTCCATCGTTGCAGCAATTGCGTCTTAGCATAGACATTGTGACGTTAACATTGGGATGCCCAAAAGACTTGCTAAAACCCTGAACTGTATTACTTCTTTCACTGGATCCGAGGGTTCTATCAATAATAGTCTGTCGGCTTGTAACTTCTACTCCCTAACCACTAGGGATATAAAATTTTCATCCATAACTTCAGTTAAAAACTTGTTACATTTTGCTTTGTTACATTTCGCGTTAAAAAGCTATTACATTTTGCGTCAAAAGTTGTTATATTTCGGGTTGATGTTACATTTTGCGTCAGTTGTTACATTTTGCAGTGTAACAGGGACATGAAGCTTTGAAATTTATCTCAATTAATTAATTTTCGGAACTAACTTTGTGGCTTGTGCAAAAAACATACATGGAATATGATAAAATTTAGTATTTGGCGGCCATTGGTTTACGACCGACTCATTTTAAACTATCAGTTCTGGTTCCAAATTTGCTTTCCTGGCTCGCATGAACCACGTTTGCTTCAAATATCTTAGACGTAATATCTAAGTAACAGTGAATCTATCAGCTCTGATGTATATTGTGGCTACTGCTCTTACGATTACCGTCTTTATATCGTCGGACGTCAACATCACATACCAAAATCTTTTGTAGATTTTACTGTGGGGGGAGTGACTAGGTAATAAATGATAATCTTGTTGAACTCAAAACACACAAAACGCGAAAAGATTTCACGAAGCGATTACGATTGTTAGAAAAATGTCATTCTCAGAGCATATTATTTTTTTAATTTAAGTACGGTTGTACTTTGTATAGATGTTTTCTTAGATGCGACGAAAACAAGATATGATTGGTGACATGACTGGTTAAGTTCGCATTCTTTTAGTTGAATGAAGGAAAACAATAATTATGAATGAGATCGCCTACTAACTAAAATATGGCTGAATCTTCACACACGCCACATACATACTATATCTTCTACATGTAAACAACCAAAGCAAATATTTAAAGCGACACAGAACTGATTAAAACTAGTTAAAACTATTCTGATTTCCAACTTGTGCGTGACGGCTCGTGCAATTTCAGTGTTCAAAAATCTTGCTAAATCTTGGATGCGTTTGTCTTCTCTTAACCGCTCTGAAGGAAAGAAAGTGTGCAAAACCATAAGCAACCCAAGCTTAAAGTTTGTGGTGACGCTCGCCTGCATGATTTATACATACATAAAGACTTTGTATGGGAACTCCTTGATCCGGTGATTTATAAGACTTTGTATGGGAATCCACCCGATTCCTCAAAATATATGATATTGTTATGAATGATGGAATAAAGTTAACCTACCTGTACTTGTCTGTTTTGTGCGGTTTGGGGCCATTTGGAGCCATTTGGAGCAATTTATCGTCGGTTAGGTTTCCCCAGTAAGAAAAAGGACTTACTGGGACTATAATAGAAACAGTTTTCAGTTTGGTTCAAAAAATCTTTTTGGCGTTAAAAGTTTTTCCGAGCGATTTATCGTTGGTTGTTTGCGTTGTACTTTTTTTGTTTGTTTGCGTTGTACTTTTTTGTTTATGTTGTACTTTTTTGTTTGTGTTGTACTTTTGTGTTTGCGTGGTGACCCTTGTGAGCCACCGTACCTTACTTGTAATTAAATATTTCTTAGTTTGACGCAGGCGCAAAGGCAAGTCAGTTAGTTATGCGTCAGGGTTGAATAAGTCGCACGAGAATCACTGAAAATACCATGACGACGGGTGCTTGGACTTGGCTAAAACAAAGAACTTTTGTTTAAGTTTGGCAAAACAAAACTTATGATTTGCATTGGACGAACACGGGATTTTCATTACCAGCTACAGGTGATCTTCGCACCGTCAACTTGTCAATATTCTTGTGATTTTCAACTGAAAACGAAGTAAATTTTTACAATAAACATGTTTCAAGCATTACAATTTTTCAGTAGTAGATCAAGACGAACTTTTCTATATCTTTTGTCAACCGGTTTCGTGCTGGCGTTTTTGTATTGTTTGTACAGCCGTAAAAGCGAAACTTTTAATGAAATTGTGTTGAATCGCTTGTCGTCATCGGCGCCGAGTGAGCGAAAGACCGTCAGCGTAGTTTGTTTTGGAGATTCCTTAACAGAAGGAATGGTATCTCGCAATACTTTGGATTTTCACCCATATTCAACTAAACTACAGAAACTTCTTGATTCTTCCAGGCGGACTGATGAGTTGACACGAAGCACTGCTTATAAAGTTTACAACCATGGGAAATCTGGTGAAAGGGTTATTGGAGAGATGGCCAAAAGACTTCCACCTGTTCTGAAAGGAAAGTACTCTAACAATCGGAAATATGACTGGGTTATAATTCTTGGAGGCACAAATGATCTACACGTTGCACTAAAAAGTGGCAATTATGAACTCAAACACCGGATATTTGACGCTTTAGTGTCGCTACATCGAGCGGCTCACAGCCAGGACACTTGCGGTCACAATTCCTGCAAGAAAATGCGAATTAAAATGGAAGTGCAAGAAAGTAAAGCTTGCTCGATTACATATAAACAAATCGCTCAAAGACTATGCAAAGTAGCTTGGGACTAAAAAAGTGGTTGTTGTTGATTTAGCCAAGAAAATGCGACTTAAAAAGATGATGAAATATTGGTCCGATGAAGTCCACTTTACACCAGCTGGCTATGACAGGGTGGCAACGATTATTTACGAGACTCTGAAAAAATACTTATAACCAGGTTACATGTTTTAATCCTCAGTTTTTGGGGGTTTTTTTTCAATATGACGTTTTAAAGAGGTGTATGGGTTTAGTTATGTGACAGATGTTATAGAAATACTTCGAAATAAGCGGACTCGTGACTATCGGTAGAATGAGTGAGTTTATAACAAAGACAGAATCTAAGTACCATATAAATGGTGAGAAAGCCGCAGAGAAAGCTACAATATCGTGTTGAACTATGGGCCCTCTCAAATACTGCACTTTTTTTATAACTTTTAAGACATGCCTTAAGACCAAATTATAGCTGTATTAAAAAGAAAAGAAAAAATATAAAAAGAGGAAACGTGCAAAAAGCTTACAAAAGAAGATATCCCTTAAACTTATTTACAAAATAAACCAATTCTTGTTGCGTTATAAACATATCGAGGAAGAGATTGATTATGAAATCTAGGGGAATTGAGAACTTTCGAATATTTGTACAATATGGAAAAGTGTAAAAGGAGTTTTACTTTCTAATTTTGTATTAGTGCATTTGGTTTGGCATTTTTCGAAATGAACTAGAAGGAAAACACTTGGACTGTAAAGATACATGAGTTTGTTATATTGACAAATGTCCCCTTACTGGATCCGCTCTTGGAGAGTAATGAAGTGGTTTAAAGCAAAAACTTGATTTATGGATTACTCCTCCAGGTTACTCCTGTTGACGTAGACTGGGTAGACATTTTTCTTGAAACATTCAGGTTATGTGGCTTCCAAGATAAATGATCATCATGAACCACGCCCCAAACAAACTGGTTCTCGACACGTTCATATGATTATATATGAGTGTGGTTGGGGCTGCAAGGTTTAGCAGAGGGAACACTTTGTCCTTTGACTAAATATCGGTCGCTTTGGTGAGTTTGCAAATATGTAAAGGCATCTATAGATTTTAGAAAAATTGAACTGCGACCACGATAGCTCGTGTAGAACGATTTCAAATAACAAGCAAACAGTTTAGCAAACGTTCTGTTACAATGTTTTTATTCAATTCCCTCATACTTATATTAATGCGGCCAAGTTAAGAAGATCAACAAATCAACCCACAAGTCGATCCTTATGTTCCTTATTACGCAATTGTTCGGCATTCGACGCACCCCTTTAACCTTAACCGGTTCGTTCTTCTTCAAAATAGAGTTATAAGAATTGTTAATGTGAACGCTTTCGATACCCACACTGACCCGATCTTCACTTGCAGGCCTAAAACTACTAAGGCTTGTCCAAATTTACCAGTTCAAAGGAGGGAGACACTGGTACCCCCAAAAAATGTGTTTTACTCCCACTGAAATATTTTCACGTTTGTTTTCCATTAATGAACGAAGTTCATAGCCGGATGTAATACAAGTTAATCCCGTTATGTGGGACACGTTTTAGACAATTTTCCATTGAATACCTAACTCCCACCTTTTTTAATATTCTAAGCTTTGGTATTCGCATTTATTAAAGTGTTTTCACTTTCTATTCAAAGTTTAGAGATTTCTTCCTTTGCTGCACTTAGGTTCAGCTACAAATTCCTTCACTCACGTCCAAATTCTGGATTGTTAAGAAAACATGTTTCTTAATCACCCACACTATGCTACTACACCACTATAACTTCTAGTGTTTTTAAAAGGCCCGTGCAAATGGACGCAACAAGTCACAACAGTGTTAGCCCAACAACTTTGGGAGTTGTTGTCACTCATGCAACCGAACGCAACAACTGCTGCCAATGTTGGCGGTTGTCTGAAGAAGCGATGCATTCTCGTGCAGTAAACCTGAAAAAAGGGATTACAATGCGCATGCCAACATTGTTGTGGTTCCATGCAAAAGAGCGCACTGCGCTTCGGCGGTCACAGAACGGTAGAAGTGTTGGGTTTTGTTGCGCAAAAGTTTGACCGGTTTCAAACTACATGCAACTACTGTCAACAAGTGCCAACATTGTTGTGGTTCCGTACAACGGAAAGCAACATGTGAATGTCTTGCCGTGTCAAATTTGATCCGTGCCAAACCAAACATTCCTCAGTGATGGGACTACCGAGCACGGCTAAAGTGCGTTCGGCTACCACATACAGCACGGCTCGGCTAAAATCCGCAGCTAGGACGCTCATCCAGGTCGAACTAAGACTTTTCGATAACCACAATCCCAGGGCTTTTCCCTAATGACTACTATTATTATTAATATTATTATTATTGTTATTATTATCATTATTATTATTATTATTATTATTATTATTATTATTATTATTATGTAGCAGTATAAACGTTCATATGCTGGTTTAGC
>JAOBRG010382395.1:0-11073 GCA_027574985.1 Umimayanthus nakama | reverse complement strand
TTCGGAAATTTTCGGAAAACTTCGGAAACGGTTCAAAATTAATTTTCAGATGTTGTTATGATTTTTAAAATTTTCGGAAAATCTTCGGAAGTGTTCGGAAGTATTCGGAAATTTTCGGAGAACTTCGGGAACGGTTCAAAAATTATTTTTCATATGTTTTAATTCTTTTTAAAATTTTCGGAAAATCTTTTGAAGTGTTCGGATATCGGCGATATTTTCACTAGTGAAGATATGGAAAATATCCTACTCGGGACCCGGATGTACCGTCATATGGATTCTACGAGTGGTTTATTTTCCAGTAAAACAATGTTGCCCATATAATAAATAAGCTTATCCTAGCACTGTATTAACCGTTATGTTGTTTTGTTTGTAAATGCTAGCTCCCAAGACGCCTGTGAGAAGGATGAGAAAAAAGAGAAAGACATCCTCAGTCAAGTCAATGTCTTGAAAGCAATTTTCCTTGGTGAGATTACTTCGTGATATGCTGTTTCTGGTAACGTTAGGGTTACTTTCATTTGTCTTTCGAAGGCGAAAACAGACGAGCTAAGCAGAACTCTAGTTTCCTAACAAATTAGGTGAGTATGGTCGCACAGAATTGAAATAGAGGCGGCTCTTTTGGTCAAGCAAATGAAACTGCTTATACATTGTAATTGAATGAATCAATAACTGTGTTTGTAGTTCCACTGTAATTATAATAACAACAATAATAATAACAATAATAATAATAACAATAAGAAGAAGAAGACTGTGTTTGTAGTTCCACTGTAATAATAATAACAACAATAATAATAATAACAATAATAATAATAATAAGAAGAAGATTTGTATTAATAGCTAACATTAAATTAATACTAATTATAATGTATGATAAAAAACCCTTTAAAACATAATAATGTGGGGGATTCCCTTAGCTTGAAGTTGCATGTTTTAGCTTTATTGATTTATTCTCACTGAATCAATTTTATCAATAAACGTACTTAGTCACTTGGCGTAAATTCGTCAGTTCTTTGATGATGCGGGAAACTGAATCATAAACACGGCATTTCATCTTTGCATCAAAATTTGAGTTAATTCCTCAAACGTTTTGTGCGGTTTTGTCATCTTGTTTTGCAGATGCAGAGCCTCCAGCTGTGCCTGCTAACGATGGAGACAATGTTTCTGAAAGAGCAGCTGACTTTGAAGGAGAAAGACCAGCAAATAACCAGCACAATGCTGACTTGGTGAATGCAGTGACCAAGCAGCAAGTTGTTGTTAACTTTCTGAAGGTTGGTTTGCCTGATTGAGATTTCAGTCGGTTTCCAGTCATAGTGTTAAAACAATGTGTACCATACTTGTAGTAAAAGGAATTTCACAACAGACGTAAATCGATTTGGTCTCATTAGAGCAATAGTTTTTACAGAGTTTAAATGGCATGAGCCTTTCCATGGATCCATAGTTGCATTTGTAGTTTTGTAGTTATGGATGATTCAAAACGTTAAAACCGAGTCAGAACTCATAGACCAGTTTCGTATTCCCAGTTGCCACTGCTTACAATGACTATAGACTCATTTTTACAGCACGAGCCTCGACCTGGCGTTAAATTTTCGTAAATTCCAGAGTGGATATGAGCTATTCACAGCCCTGTGTATTGTCGGAGGTGCAGATGTCGCCGGTGTTTGTGAATATTTAACATCAAGACGAGGCTCGTGCTGTAAAGACGAGTCTATAGTCATTGTAATCAGCGGCAACAAGGAATACGAAACTGGTCTATTGATCATGTAGCTACTACACCAAATGACTACATCAGCTACAGCAAAAACCTGCGAGTAAGAACCTAAATTTCAAGAACCTATAAGGCAAAGTTTACCAGTTATACCCCTTCTATGTAAGAACCTATTTAGCCTAGAATTTGAAATTAGGTTCTTAATTCTTTAAACATACCATTTTTGTAGGAAACAGTGGGCTGAGATAAACACCTACAAATGAGCATTGTTTTAGTTATCACTATCATACAATGTTAATAGTAATCACTTATAATGAACATGTGATCATGTTATGAACATTGTTATTGAGTTTATTTTTAGCGCCATAACCATAAATAAGTTCAATGCTATTGTGAAACTTCCCAGAAGTTAAGAACCTAATAAGAACCTAATGATCCTAGATTTTTGTTACATACCATTTATGTAAGAACCTGTTTAGCCTAACTTGCAAAAATACAGGTTTTTACTTGCGGGTTTTTACCGTAGACTGTTTTGTTTGGAGTTCAACTAACTGTGATCAAGCACATGTTTCAATTAAGTGGTAGCCCTATTGTTTCTGCTCTTTATTTGTTCTTACACGTTGAGGACTTTTTGTGGTATGCAGTCTAAGTCAGCAAACAAAAGAAATGGAGAACAGAAACATTTAACACGAAACTGGCCGAGTTCTTATGTTGTTGCTGTAATAATTATGATTAAAGCTAGAAATTACACACAAGAATGCGGTTTGCGTCAGTATCTATCTTCAGTTCATAATAATTGGATTTTCTATTTAATCCTGACCAGGATTACGTGGGTTTTCACGCACAAATGGAAAATTGCATCCCAGTTATTTGCCAGCTGCTGGGCTCCAAGACCACATCGGATGTGTCAGAAGCTATCAACTTTTTCGTTACCGCCTACGAATTCGGCCTGACCAATGCCATATTTGGCGTGAGGCGTATGCTGGTGCTCGTATGGTCACGTGACTCGGCAGTCAAAGAATCGGTTGTAGAAGCTTACAAGGGCCTGTACCTGGATCCTCCGGCAGCCAATCAGAGGTGAGCAAGCCACGTGTAATAGTCTCATTTCTTACTCCTCTTTTCATTACAGTTCTTTTCTGTTTTCATGAACAGCAAGTGTTCACGCGGAGTCTTATAAAGTTTTATGTTTGATTTTGTATTTTCAAGAATATGAAAATGTCTTAAATTTTCTAAAATTTTCTTTGAGGTATAACCGTACTAAAGGTCTTACATTTTGTCATAAAAATTATTGTTTCGCATGGTGAAAGTTTGCAGAAAGTTTTCGTATAGAAAGGACTCGTTTTCTTTCATTGTTTAAGCTAAAACTATCGTTGCGTGATAGATCAGGAGTTATAAGTTGCTTAGGTTACTTTTGAATAAGAGATTGATAAAAAAAATTAGGTCTTAAGTTTTCTAAATTCGGTTTTAGTTGTGCGCTATTAGATAAACAATGAAACTTCAGTGGGAAAACGTCAACGATCGTGCAATTTCAAAATGCCATTGATCAGTTTCATCTTCCCCTCACAGATCCAAGATGGGAATTATTGTGAAGAACCTGATAACTCTTACCCAGGGCGCCTCCACTGGCGATCTGACGTCTCTTGAGGAATTGGTAATTAAAACCGCATTTATCGTGTCCTATTTTCTTTTAGCCAAGCTAATAGATAATTTTCACTTAATCTTAAGAGATAAAAAAGATAAAAACTCACCAAGAGGATTATGTTAGCATAACCAAAGAAAACGTAATTTTTAAAATTTTTCTAACTTGCTGCCACGATGTAGCATGACGACGATCTATAGGCGCTGGTGTCGTCCGAATACACAGCTTCAGTTTGTCTAAAGTAATCATGAACAACAGTGTTTTTTAAGCAATCCAACTAAAACTTTCAGTACCTGTAGTCCAATAATGAACATAGTTTTTGACTTTTTGGATGACATAATCGCTTATAATTTATTAAAATTAATAATGCAAATTAACGTTTAGAATAAGAAAAAAGAGGTTTTGACAAAAATTGTTCTTAGTTTTTCCACTTTATTTCAAGAAAACTTACGCAGTTTTCTGAAAATAACATTTTTGACTTAGAATCCAAGTTAGCGGGCATATTGTGAAACGACTGTTGCCATAGCAGTTGTGAAAATTAATTAGCTAAACAAATGCTGCTTACATGCCAAAGCTTCATCGTTTATGTGCAATCATTTGGAAAATCATTGGGGGTCCAAATGACCCCCAACGAAGGCTTGCTTATGTTGTTACGATAAATAGCCTGGCACTGTATATCAATGTACTACAACTCTTTCATAATCAGAGTCTTACTTTTCGTCTTTTTAGAATGACTACCTGGTTTCCCAAGGAGAGTACCTTGTTTTCCCAGGGTTAAGAAAAACTCTTGATAGAAATGACTACTAGTTTCTTGCTTTTCTTTTCCAGCTGGTTGAGCTTATGAAGAATGATTTGATTCCCGACCAAGTCATACAAATATTGTGGGAAATGTTTGCTATGAAGGTTAGTGAAAATCTTTTCGCTTTAGATTAACAAGCAATAGGTTTTGTACAATCAATTGTAAGATTGTTTAGCTCCTTCTCTCCAGTCTTGTGTAAATCCGACGTATGAAAATATTTTGCTTGTAAAATGTTTAAAAATGATAGGCTTAAAAGTTTTTGAGGTTCCCTTATAAATGACTAAGGCTTAAGATGACGGCACGGTCGAAAACGTTTTGAGTCATTTATAAGAAAAACATAAAAACTTTTAGCCTATAATTTATTATTTTACTACTACATGTTATTGTAGGATTCTTAGAAGCAACCAATAGATTCTTTGATTATATTCATTGCTGTTTGATACTGTCAAATCTTCTTTAGATTGTCTTCGAAACTGAATTTTGCTTTTGTTCCAGTTCAACAAATTCCTTTAGTTTTATTAGTTTGATAGAGTTACGTCACATGAAAAACTTTGTATGACTTAGTTGGTTTTTAGACATAATTTTAGTCTCAGTTAAAACAAGGTAATCAATGTTGTTTTGGAATTAAGGGTAAAAAAAATTCGATTAATGTTGTTATGGAATGTTAGTTTCCGAGATATGAAGAAAATACTGGACGGGAAAACGGCTGTTTTTGTGTGTGAGAGGGGGTATCTCTCAATCTTCTCCCATATACCAAGATCTTGAAAATCTCTCTCAAATCCTGAAAATACCTAGCAAAATCCTGGATTTTTGCCCTGGCCAGTGGAAGAACCCTCGCTTGCTTCTTGTTTAAGAAGTTTTCTGGAATTCTTAGTCTAATGTGAAAATTAAGTTTACTGCTGCTGTTGTGTTTCTGTTGAACTAACCCAGTCAATCTCCTTTCAGGCTCCACAAACCACTCCGGAAGAAAGTCGTTCAGCCCTCGTCCTGTTGGGAATGCTCGCTGGGTCAGTGCTTGTAGTATTTTTTGTTGGTTGTGGTAGTGATACTCTCGTGTTTTTTAAGTAAGAACCTTTTCAGTTATAAGTACACGAGGCTAAAAATATGTGAAGAATTTAAGGACACGTTGAGAACATACCGAGGCTGAGGAAAGGCGAAAACTTCTTTTTTGGATACTGCCCAAGATTACCAGGGTTTCCACGGCCCTTGAAAATCCTGGAAAGTCCTGGAATTGGCAAAAGAAAATTCCAGGCCCTGGAAGTCCTTGAATTTGGGTTGTGGTCCTCGGAAATCCTGAAATGGACAAAATGTTTCAACTTAAACTGTACAAAATTAATGAAACTGAGCTGTTTGTCATAACCGAGCATTACGCCTTCAATGTCATAAAGTACGAAAACAGGAACGGAGGTTCGATTTTTGCAAAGAAGCATATTCTGTAAAGCTCATTTTTGATTTAACATACAAAATAACAAGTTTTTTTGGTACAGAAAGCTCTTGAATTTGTTCGTAAAGGTCCTGGAAAGGTCCTTTAATTTTTCATCCAGTTGATAGTGGCAACCATGGATTACGGAAATAGTTTGTTTCTTGTCTAATGTTCCGCATCAGTGTAACATCGCCTTCAGTGTCGTACTTGTACCAGTTTGTTTCAAATGGTTTTTATTTGTTATTGTTACTTCTCCTTCTTGCAATCCAGGTTAGAGTCCAAATCAATAAAGCGTGTTTGTGCTTCTGATTGGTTTATTGGACAAAAACGTTTTAGAATTTTTATATATTGATATCTGTACTTGTAATTTTTTTACGGCCACACTTAATTTGGAGCCAAACTCTGTGGTGCGAGCCATACCACACATTTTTCCCGTAAGCATTTTTTATCTTCCTTTTATTAATATGGTAAAAAGCTGTATAAGTAAATAAATACGAATGTAAAATAGCAACTGCACATTCGATACTAAAAATTATGTTTGAGAATATTTTGAGAACGTTTGAGAATTGAATCCTCAAAGTATTTTAAAAAAAACGTTCAACTTCAGCCAAAAGAATTGACTTTCCTATATAAAAAATTGCACCGGTTATAAGCACTAACAACAGAATAAGCGGTGACAGATACCTCTTATTAGCCTCATTTGCTCGGTCCGTACGGCAAGTTATGGACCGAGTTTTTTCTTTCCTTTTGTTGCCCAAGGGCGAAGCGCGCGGGCCATGAAAACAAGGAAGGAAAAAACGAGGATCCATAACTTGCCGTACGGACCGAGCAAATGAGGCTAATAAGATGTTTATTATTTGGATTTGTTGATTATTCCGAATTTGAAACGGTGAGCTAGAGGTCCGTACGGCTACTTACGGACCTGGAATTGACCAATCACAGCACGAGAAATATAATAGTATTCAGTATTTAAGCTCATGGCAATGGTTGTATTGATGTAGTATAGATAATGAAGAATGAATTAATACTATAAGAATGAAGGAACGGAAGCAGCTTGCTTGCAGACTGATTAATTCAATAGCATTTATACTTATGTGACATATACCGATTGTTGTTTTGAAATATCCAGAGCGGAAGTGGAGCTCGTGCGTAGCAACATTGACGTTCTAGTGGAGACGGGCCTGGGCCCCAGAGCTGAGGATGACTTCCTCCTGGCACGTGAAACATGCCTCGCCCTTCTAAAACTTGTAAAGACCAAAAAGGTATGACTAGGTAGCAAATGAACTCTTTATGGCGTGATTAACTAGCGCATATCAGATAAAGGCATTCTGACGGCCCTAAAAGTCTCTCAATACTCATAAATATTATAAGTATTATACCCTACATTTTCTATGGTTGATAAGCACAAGTTATGTTACTGAAACAATTGTTTTAAACGGGTTTTAGTGAGCAGCACACCGATGACACGAAGCTAAGTACATGTTTCACAAGACTTTTAACTTCATCAAGGAGTTTAGTGGTAAAATATAGTAAACAGAACTAAAAACGTCTGCTAAAATTTTTGTTCATCTTCCACCACCCCATGCCCCTGAATATGAAACCCCTGACGAGTGTACCAGTTGCAATTGCCTCTGTTTTTTTGGTATAAAGTTGACTTACCTTGCCATTCTTTTCGTTTCAGTTCAACACCAATGGTCACATTCTGTTTGTTGAAGACCTCAGTCAAACAAAGTTTTAGTTCCTTGTTTGATGAAATAAGGCCTTTTTTGACCAAAATAAGGGATTGCAACGAATTGACTACATTTCCTTGGCCCTTTTTGCCACTCAATTGTTATTGCATTGCTTTTCAGAAACCTGGCGCTGCTGTCAAAGAACCGTTTAGACTGCCGCAATCTCATGCTATATTTGAACGACTCTCAGAGGTTATTGTTGGAGGTGAGCGTTATTTTCTATTACTAATCTGCGTAATTCACAGGTTTTCCAAGGGTTCACAAGCAATGCAACGACACGTGAAGAAAATATTAATGACAGTAATAACAACAGTGAAAAACCTTAATAAATTTCTTTATTAAAGTCTTAAGTGCTCAAATCAAACATGCAGGTTTAAAAAAAAAGTTTTAAATATTTCAGCAAATAAAAGTACCATTGGTCTTGAGTAAAGTTAAGTAGCTTAAAATGCGCTTAACTATGCCAAAAAGGAATCACTAAAACACTACAAGAGCTTTTGTGTTTAGTTATCATAAAACGGCCTTGACTCGTAGGTACGATTGCAAGGATCAAAAGCATTTCTTCTTTCTTGTACTTGCGTTTTTTGGTTAATGAGGAACACTAATGCCAGGGTAAAAAGGCGGGGATTCTACGGTACTGGAAATGTTGAAAAGTCCTCGGATTTGAGACAGGATTCTGGTCTCGGGAAGTCATTGAAGTGATAAACTCCGCGAACAATATCTAGTTGATTAAATTTCCAGCTGCTTCTCTGAAAAAACGAGTTTGAAAAAAATTGATATATTTTTTAACTCATTTCTAAATGACAAGTTTTCATTTAGCGCAGAAGTTCCTTGAATCCTGGAAAGTCCTGAAAAAGTATGAAGTTTTTTGGGCTAGGGGCAAGAACCCCGAAAATGAAAGTTTTTGAACCTTGCGTAATATCGTCAAATACACAAATGGCATGTTTTTAAAGTTGTTGTGTGTATGTGTGTGTGGTGTGTATCAGTGTGTGTGAAAGAGGGGGGTATTCTTTGTATAAATACAGACACACTATAGAGAAGAAATTAGGCAAACACGGACGTGATTACGTTAAAAGAAATGCTTAATGACTTTATTCCATTTCTGGTTCGTTTAACAATCTCTCACAGGCGAACAGTCATATCGAGCGCACATTATACACTGATAGATTTGAACTGAGTTCTTCATGCTAACTGCATTAATATCCAACGCCATCGGAACATGACTTGACAACAATCACAGCTTGATCAACTGCCCGGAATGTGGTTGTCTTTACACTGCGTGCTAATAAGAAAACACCACAGGAGAACCTTCCTCCAACACAAGTATCCGTGTATCTTCAACTGCTATTGTTGCTGTTTCGTTGTCGGCTTCAAGTTGTGTGCGAGGAGCTTTTTGAGATAGGAATACAACTTAGATCAGAATCTGCTTTAAGAAAGGCAGTCATTCTCAACACTCTTCACTGACACAAATTGTGCTCGTACGGATCGGTTTTATGGGGTGTGGTGTCGACTAACAAACTCATAATCTACAGAAGTGTTCGGGTTTCATGTTCAATGTTCCCCGTAGTTGAAAATGGAAGACGCAGCAGTAATTTGAAAATGTTAAATTAAGAATAAAGACTTGATGAAGTGGAGGAGGTTGTGAGGAGTGCTACACAGGCTACAACAAGTTCTGCATGTTTTGAAACTGTTTCGAGTAATTCAAGTATTTTTTCCTTTTGTGAATCGATTAGAAAACGTATAAGCAGATCGCGGTGACCGAAAAACGATGTGTGCCCAAATACTTTCTGTTTTTCCCTAGAAATCAAATGGTCCTCTAATGAGAACATGAGTTGTGGTACTTACATGCCTCATACGGACCTTCACCTTTCCGGGCAGTTAAAATCAGGCATATAACTTGATATGTTTCAACACTTTGAATGAAAAGCTTCTCAGTCGATTGCCATAATACTTTAGATTTCTTCTGATTTTCTGCAACCTGTTTGTGCTCGTGAACTACGAAAATTAAGAAACATATAAAATAGATCAAAGGCGAATTAGTGCACTTTTTTTGAGTTTATGACGCTTCAAACGTGAGTATTGTGGAGGTAGAAAAATTGCTAGATGGAGAAAAAAATGGCAGGAAAGTGCTGATACCTTTTTGATAAGTATTTTCTAAAACAGCCAAATTTCAGTTGAAATAAGTAAAAGCAATAGTTTAATACAACAAGATTAACTTAGCAACACGCATATATTTATTTAAAATGGTTGAGAACTTATTAATCTCTAGAAAACGCCAGCAAAGTTAAAACCACAAAGCTCGAAACTATCTAAAAGAGACTTGAATTATTAAGAAAAAAGTCTTTCTATAAAGTGGTATTAAAAGAACGGGCTTAAACACTTACCGGAGTCATATTTAAAAAGGCACAGCGCAAGTGCTTCCAGTCTCTTTTCTTTCTAAGTCTAGGTCAAATTTGTAGAATCCAAAAGTGAAGCACAGTGAAGCCCAACTTGAAACTGATGAAAAATCTCCGTTGTTAGTGTTTATATAGACGCAGGAGTCCTTTGTGACGCTACTGTCAGGGCGCGCGTGCCCGTATTCTATAGTGCCAGTCCTTTGGCCGAGCGTTTTAAGCACACGACATAACCGTCATTGCATTCGCTGATTCTGAAATACGAGAAATGATAATCACGCGCGGTCTCATTGCTAAACTGCAACGTGTTCAAAAAGGAGCAGAAGGACTCAGCTCAGTTCAACATCTCAGATGCAGCCTTCTCTCCTCTACTGGTTTAATCGGTTATCTCCATACACAGTAAACGTGGAGCACTCTCGGAGATGGAGCATTTTTCGCAGCAAAATACAGGGTTCGTACGGGCCCTGGAAATCTGTAGAAAAGCTCTGTAATTTTTTCATTAAGCCCTGGAAAATCTCGGCACAGAACTTTGATAAAAGAAAAACAAATTCGCGAAATGGTGCATTTTATTGATTTCGTTACAAGTAACAATCGAGTAGAAACCACTGCTTAGTATTGAAATGATACACTTCAAGCATGTTGGCACTTTACAGTGAAAACCCTGGACTTTTGAATTTCTGAAGATGTACGAACCCTGAAAGTATAACAATTGACGAAAAATGTGACATTAGGCCGTAATTTAACAGTCTCTCAATGAAAAAAGTAACAATTTCTTTCTTAGCTTTTTTTCCTCAAGATGCAGTAACGTTTGAACGAAACCTAACTGCGCAAAATGTTGCAACTTTTTAACCAAGTTTGAATTTTACATTCGTAGGCCCAGGAGAGAGTAGCAGACTTCTAAGTCTAAAATTATAAATGCTATTGCTGTTACTTAGTTTTCCAAAAACTATTTGATTGGCATGCCCAGATGTTTCAAGACATTTATTGCCATCTGTGATCAATTCTAGACACCACTAGCTGTATCTCGCGCTTATGGACACCAAGAAATCTGTTGTATATCTGGACGCGTTTGGGTCAGATCAATGTAGATGTGTTCGGAAATGTCTACACAACTCAGAACATGTTTAAACACGGCTAGATACATCTTGACATCTCTACTCGCATCGGGGCATGTTGAAAATTCTGAGGACACTCAAAATTAAACCAGCGTGCTATAGTGAAAAATTGATAATATGTACGTCTGATCGTGAAACTCGACTTACCAAGTTTAAGATAACTTTTGGAAATTTTGTAGTTTTACCCAATGTTTTATCCATTAATTATATCCATTTTGAAATCACTGGTGATTCCTGCATTCTGATTGGTTCCCAAGAACAAGAGTTCAGCTGTA
>JAOBRG010382384.1:0-11074 GCA_027574985.1 Umimayanthus nakama | reverse complement strand
CCAAGGAGTTTCTTTTTTATGAAACGAAGTGTAGGAAACTTGTTTGAAAAAGCTGGAAATAGCCATTTTAGAGACTTAAACTTTCAAAAATTTCTGGGGGAGCATGCCCCCATACCCCTTTAGAAGGCAGGCGCTTTGGGCGCAAATGTAGTCCCCCCCTTCCTTTTCTAAATTCTTGGATCCGCCCCTGCTTCCTCTTATCTTGTTTTCCAGGCAAATTGGCAAACAAGTGCATCGGTCCTTCACAGAAGCGACTAAACAAAGGTTTGTTTTTACATTACGATGACTTTTTTTAAAATTATTTGAATATACGATATGAAATACTGGAACTTTTCTAAAGGAAAGAACATATAAGGATACAGTCATGGGGCAGTTCCTGTGCTACCAAACGACATAAATGACCGGGTCCGAACGAACAAGTTACAATAAAGCTCTCACAAAGGAAAAGAATTTCGTTTTCACTAAAACTATAAAATTATATTTGTTTATGCTGCCGTCTTTCACTTTTCAAGCAACAGAAGTCACTAGAGAAAAATATTCGAATGCAGATTCTGCAGGACTTCAAGGAATTTCATTGGGCAAAGTCTAAATCTAACGATTTTTTCAAGCTCTTTAAAACCAAACCAAATTTAAGGAACCTCAAAGATCTTTAAGGACAAACTCTGACATAAACAAAACTATGTTCAACTCAATTAACATACTCTGTGTCTGTTATCGCTACTGGAAGCAGCACTCGGTTCAAATCTTGAGCCTGGCCCAGTAGCCGACGCTGCCATGGACAAACTCTCACTATCAAGCACAGATGCGGTGTCATCCCTGGGTGTGTGGTATGTTCCCCCCGACTCACTCACAGCATCACTGCCTGGATGCACCACGCGAGGTGCATCTCGCATGGCAGCCCCAAGTGTCTGCCCAGATGGCAGTTTCCAGTTGAGCCCCTGGCGAACGCTGTGACCTCGATATGCAGCCTGGATCTTTGTCGCTGCTGTATCCAGAGCACTCTGATAAAGATTGAAAGCTGATCATCTTATCATCAACAACTGAGAGCTAAAATCATTTTCCTCAAGGTCTGTTTCACTATATTACTTGTATCTTAGGTGCTTACTTACTATAACCACTCACAGCCAACTGTTACAGTCAAATTTCATTGTTAAAGTCTTTTGCATATCTTTTAATATCCACGTCCAAAAGCAGCTGTAAGACTTCAGTTTGATTTTACAGATGTATTAAAAACTGAAAGTCACCAATTCCTTTATGGAATTGGATGTAAAGTTTAATGCCTTCGATTGTATTGACTACTTAAACACAGAGCGACAAAACTTGTGCCTATAAAAATTTTACTTTTTTTGTCTTTGAGAACAGTTTCCCACCATTCTACCCTCACAATAATAGACTAAAAAAGACACAAGTTTACAAAACTGTACCCCTACCCCAACAAGACAATGCGACAAAATATATTATATACAACAGAATATAATTATTGGTTTGCATGTGACGTCATAGCCTCCACGTTGGTGTACAATTACAACATGGCTGTATTTACACTCTTTTGTTGTGTACATCAACATGGCCACACTACCCTCTGTAATTTAAATGTGGAGGTTGAATGCAAATCAAGAAAACAAAATTCAATTAATTTTACCAAGTGAGGGATACACTGACAGGGTTGCCACTGTTAACAGGAAGTGAAATTCAAGGACTTTTCCAGGAAATTTTCGAGAAATTTCAATTTGCTACTTAAAACAAATTTCTTATTCTTTTACTAATTCAGCAACGAGCTTTACTAAATTTGCTTCTGGGGGAAAATTCAGCCTCCGTTTTTGTTTTCAAACATTGTTATATCGAAGGTATAACGCCCGATTATGACACTTTTGATTATTTTTGGCGATTAAAGGTGAAAACTTTTGCCCATTCCAAGATTTACAATGACTGCAACCCTGATTCCAGGACTTTCCAGGGCCTGGAATTTTCGTTTGCCAATTCCAGGACTTTCAAGGATTTTCAAGGACCATGGCAACCCTGCACTGAGTACCACAGGCTCTCAAAAAAAATAATCAGAACTACAACTTGAAAAAGAACATTTGAGAAAAATTAAAACTACAAACAATTTGAATGACTATTTACATGAGGAATTGGGAATATGGGATGCATGGAATGTCTATTTTCATTAAACAAACAATGAATCACTAAATTAAGAGAACCTACAGAACTGGGCTTCAGCGCAACATTACTTACAAGTTCTTTATTTAGATCAGCCTGTTCATGAATGTTATCAACACCTGAAATGGTAAACAAGAGCAGCATTACTGCACTCGTCAAACAAAGAATCAAATCCTGACATTGTCCTTAGTGTTGGTTGAGGTGCTGACAATATTTATGGCAGTGAAAAAAATAATGATTAGTGATTAAATTATTAGCACCAGTAGTGGTGAAAGCAATGCAATACGGCAGCAGATAACCTAGCGTGGTATTTTCAGTGAAAAGGATAACGGTGATGATGATGATAATGATATGATGGTGATAATGAGTGGTGTGCATTTGGTGCTAAAGTTGAAGATGATGCAACTAAAGAATGTGACAATAATCATTACTTTGTTGCTGATATGCAAAAAGTACTAAAGCATTAATGGGATGGCTACAGCGTATCTAATAGACGACTTCCACTCCTCGGAGCAGATCCATAATTACAACACCAGAAATAATGACCTTATCCGTCTGCCTCTTGCCGAGACAATTAAATTTAAAACATCTTTTAAGTACAATGCCGCCAAATCCTGGTACACGCTTCCTCGTAACTTACGCCATGATCAGTCTTTCACCAGTTTTTAACTGAAAGTCAAGCACCATCCCAATCATCTCAGTTAGTTTACTTTCACCTTTATGATACCTTCGTATGATCTCTTATGCTCTGCCTTTTTGTTTTCATTGTCATAATTTATAATTTATTCATTTTGTTTTACAGATCTCCATTTAAACCAGCTTTGCTGAACTGGAATTTCTGTTTAAACAATGTAAATAAATAAATAAAAATAAAGTGGCATTTATGGTTTACCAGGCAGGTTTCCTCCAAACTCTGGCCTAGTCCGTTGACCATCCACTAGCAACCTTGTAGTCCGAGTTGTTTCCCCTAAAGCCTTGGCCTCGAGATTGAGCCCTAGTCTCCTAGCCTCAGCTTCCAGACGTTCCTTCAGGGCCGCGGCAGTGTGTCTTATGGCACTAATCCTGTCTTCTCTGTTAGGACTAGCTGGTGAAGTGACCCTGTGTTGATCACTCGCACGTGCCTGAATTGGTTGTGTCGAGGTTGGATCCTCTGAATGGATAGCAAATGACTGCCGAGTGTGATATGGAGCTACTCCTTCTTCGGGTATTCCATGTTTGGCTTCTGTGGATCACAAAAAGATGCATGAGGTACATGAACCAAACCATTTTCCATAACCGCATTTCATAATACAAGTGCAATATATAGCACAATCACTTCCACTCCATCCTCTCTTTAACAATAAACAGTTAAAACAATCCCACAGAGAAGAAATTCCGTTTCTTTAAAAGAGAATCGAGTTACCACTATGGTACCCTTCGTATTGGAACCTTAGTTGACTTTGAACAACACGGAAATCTCATGGGAAAACTAGTCTTCCTCAGTTGCTACCTGCCGCTTTGAAAACACTTTTCAAGTGCAAAACTTGACTCAAGAATTGTCAATGCATGAGTTAACTGACTCTAAAGACGGGTGAATTTTGCAATCTTTCGAGCACCTTTGAATACTTTAACATATATTATACAGTTATACAAGTTATCTATGTAATTATATCACTTCCATCATAAGTGTCGACGAGGCTTAGAACAGAGCAAGGCTCCAAAGTGGGCATGCATCCAACGATGTTTTAGTTGGGATAACAAGTGTTCCTTTGGAAGTTTAACACCTTAATGTACTAGACATGTTCGTTCACTCCCTTGTTCTTATTAGTCTGCATTCAAAAGTTTACAATATTTGTTGTGCTCCAATTGAAAGTTTACAACAGAACTGCTAAAGAAGCTGAGCTGTTGGGAGAAAACCATAACTGGTCGTCAACTCTTCAAAAGCCTTTTCAAAGCTATTCATTACATATACAAAAACGTATATGGAGAGAGCGGTTTCCAATTGACCTTGAAACGAAAACTAAACATGAACCGAGTTTTTATTGGTTCTTGTAACACTTGGTGAATAAATGTGACATTTTAATGTGACTTTCCTTAAATAACATTAAAAAATCGTTTGCTATATGTTTTTATGTTTGTTTTATCTGTCAATGCCTGTAAAAATATAAACAGCATGACTATAGTGGTTTTTAGTCTGTTTGTCTGTCCAGTTCCAAAGGACTTCCAAACTGTAACCATTTGCACACAGTCTGCTCAACTACAGCTTTTGTTAGCTAGAAATCAAAACATGATGTCAAATAAACATGTTCCAAATTAAAATTGAAAGGCACGCATGTTCACTGAGTGTTTGCAGAACCAATCAAGTTTTCAGAAATTTGGGACGTATATGGTTCACCTTTTCTGGCTTCAAGGTCAAGTAAAAGCCGCTGTTAACAAAAACTTCCAAGTCCCAAGTTTACCTTGAATTCCTTTCAATGGTCTGGTGCTGACAACTACTGCCTTTACTTCAGCATCAGCAGTGTCATGGTCATCCCCCATGTCGTCATCATCATCGTCTGTATCCCTACTCTTCAGCTCATTCACCATTGGCTCACTTGGTTCGGACTCTGTTGGTGTACCAAGAGGATACTTGTACTCGTCAAAACTTCCTCTTCGATTCCGAATTCCTCCATGGTTTGGTAGACCTTTGTAAGATGCGATATCCAGATTTTCTGTAAAAGAGCATACTTCAACAGTGAAAAACATTAATCAAGAGACATATTCATACAGCTTGTGGAACATGAACACACATAGCTGCCAAGTTTGTCTCTGTGTGATGCTTGATGGAAGATGACACTCGTGTGCCTTGCCGAGTGCAGTCCTGCAGCACTGTCCAGTATTAAGCACAGATACCACTGGTGTTTTCATATTTTAATACTTTGATGTCTAATATTTATAAGCTTGCCAACTTGCGACATTGCTAAAACATCTCAAACTACACTGTAACTCTTACCATTATTTATTTTCATTCTCTTCTGTAGCAAGTTAATGTGAATACCTTTTTACCTTTTATACATTTTTGTTTGTACAACGTTACCCAATAGTGGATGGTTTTATCATCCTGCTAGTTTTCAAGGACCACATAGTTTTAATGCATTGGGCAACTCCCAACTACCTTCACAGAACTAAAATTAAAACTAAATTGATATTATCTAAAGCTCACAACTCTGCGGGAACTGTAGAAATCTTAACCTCAATAGTACCTTTATCGGATTCACTGACTTCAGTGTCTTCACAATACTGCAAAACAAGTTTTAAAACATTATTAAATCCACATTGCGTAATTAGTAATACGGTGAATTCATATAGAATTCGGACGCTTTCACCCAAAGCTTTGCAAACATGCAAAAATACCCAATAGATAATTATGTTGTTTGTTACAATTCAACACCCGTACCTAACTTTCTAAAAATTGTCTGACTTTGAAAAATAATATGGAATTTCTATAACATTCCAGGTTCCCAGGAACACTGATGACATGCTCATATTAAGACCTGGACATAAAACAAATACATTCAGCTATTTATAGTATACTTTTGTTACTAATGAGAAAAAAACAATTGCTTTCATGCAGTCAACTGGTAGCATGAAAACGTTTAATAAAGCCGTCTGAAATCGCACATGGATTTGGCCATTATTTCTACTCTGTTATCAAGACAGTAAGACAAAACAAGCCTACATCAGTGAGACCATCAAGACAACGCAGTTCCTTCAGGTTCAAGAGGGTTCGAGAGATCTTGTCATGGAAAACTCGTCAAAGAAAACCCGCTAACTCATTCACACGGGCAAGTAAAACGTGTTAATGTAACTTGCAAAAAAATTTGTTGAGTTGTTCACATGAACAAATCAGCTTGTAGTAAAACTTGTCAAATAAAAATTGCTTGTGTGAACAAGGCTTTTTTAAGCGACCTACCATCTGTTGTTCGAAACTGTGACATTCAGCTTTACGCTGATGATACCTTGCTCTTTTCAGTGGTAGTTCTATTACAGAGATGGAATCTTGCTTTTCTATAGAACTCAGCAGCATCGTAAACTGGTTTTGACAACAGCTTTCTTTTTTTTAACTATTTTAAGACAAAGACCGCACTCGTAGGCACACATCAAAGGCTCGCCAAGGCTACCAGTTTTTGCATTTCAGCTAATTGGAAGTCCTTCATCAGGGTATGTAAATTCAAGTATCTTGGCGTCATGCTTGTTCCAAGCCTCTCCTGGAATGACCACATCGACTATATTTCACCAAAATATCCTCCAGGCTGTGTATGCTTTGTAAAGCACGAAAGGTCATTCTAAGGGACGCTTGTATAATACAGCATGACGCCATGATTCTTCCTCTATTCTGTGCTGTTTGTGGTCAGCTGCGGGCAAACGAATCGGAATTATATAGACAAACTTCAAAGGCGCGCTGCCAGAATAACAGAGGGGCGTCAAGGAAGAGCAACATAATATCTGTGCAATCTTTCGCAGCTGGCCGTCCTAGGAAAACCGCAGGAAGTATCACATCTGTCTACACAACTTTAAATGTCTTCTCTAACTTGCGCCCGCCTATCTTCTTAATAGTTTTAGCTATTCTTCTGAATTTCACACCCATAACACGCGCCATAAAGATCAACTGCGCTTGCCCTTGCTAGGACGAAAAAATACCAAACCTCATCCCAATATAACGAAGCTAAGGTGTAGAAAACACTAACGAAACACAGCAGGCAAATAACATCTCTGCCAAGATTTAAACAAGCGCTGAAATCCCATTTTTGTAGTTAGTACCGTGGTAGTTTAATTATTCTTTATTTCCTCCTTTCTGTATTCGTTTCAACATTTCATTGTGTTTAATTTGAGTATGTATATTTCTTTTAGTTGTTTATAATACACAGGTCTCCATTTAGAGCAGCAGAAGATGAATTGTACATATCTGTCTATATACTGTTAAATAAATAAATAGTAAAAATCAATATTTTACATTGTTTTTTAGAAAACAATCTTAGTTCTGTAATATTGACTTTCAGAGCTGTGTACCATTTGGGTTTTTTCTTACATTAGAATTACACATACATGTATTCACTATGGTTAAGCACAAGCGTCACTACCACCGGACATATAAAAAAAACATTGATTTATCGGTTAGTCATTATTCGTACAGTACAGTCCACGAGTTACATCACATCGCAGCACTTGTTCAGGTGAACTGACTAGCGCGTACCAAATTATAGAATATCCATATGACTTTCAAAAGACTCGCGAGTAAACTACTCACGCTGATGTGCGAATACTTGCATGTGCAATGCTCTAAGACTGTTTTGTTTTAAAAATTGACCTGTATCTCTTCAAAGTACAGTAATTTTAGGGAGCAACTACCAAATACCCCGCCGCTATTGTTCTGGAATCTACTGCGCACATTTTACTATAGAACGAGGAATGAGCAGTAATAAATTAACTTAAATTAATTCGAGTGACCGGTTATTCTGCAAGTTAGCCCTATAACCACCTACTGCATTAACTAACATGAACCGTTTTCAAAAACAAGTTATTCCAATATTTTGTAAGCGAGATTGCAAAAAATTATAAATTCATAAACAAGTCAAGTTTACGCTTGCATGCATACAAACACTTGAGACAATCTGAATATTTAGTTGCGGTTTGTTCAAAGAATACTGAAATTTACAAAATTATGAATCTAAAAAAATTTGCGATTTCAAAGATCACTCCCTTACAAAACGCCTTGAGAAACCAATTCAGTTAGAAAGTCGAAAGTAGATTTTTCGTGACCAAAGCTCTATATGTTTTTTTCTAACTTTAAAATTCCATGAGCCTAAGAATTCATGGAAACTCTGAATGACGATTCCAAAAATAGCAAACAGATCTGCACCACAAACGCAAAATATATCACACCAAGCGATCAGGTAGAGCTCAATAGGAAATATCCCGCTAGCTTGACTACAAAAATTTTCGCCCTTCGCTGTCAGAACTCAAACCCTTTGAAACTAAGGGAAATATGTATGTTTCTTACATAAACAGAACTCCCGATAATCTGTAAATCTTAATTGATCCAATATCATGCTCCTGTTTAACTGGAATGAATACCAGCAGTCAATCAAGAGCAAAAAGAACTGTTACGCTGCTATGTACTGTCTCTACTAACTAATCAAACCATACATAGTACCTACCTCAATGATTTCATCCGCCTCAAAAGGGTGATGGAGGGGAAGAAAAAATGACCTTGGATCACCCCTTCCTTTAGAGAAGGTCTCCCCCATACGTTTCTTTTCTCTTGTGGCCAGGTTTGCCTTGAGTGTTTTCTTCTGTTTGTTGTACAAATCCTTAATATAACATTTACAAGATTTAGCAAAAACAAAATCAGAAGGAATACCACACAGGGATTATCTACATATTTCTAAATTTATATAAATCAATGACTTTTCCATGAAGTTGTATGTTTATGAAAATTCGCTACCACAAACTTTCCCAAAAGCAAATGGAATGTGACCCTGCATGCAAAACTTGACAATTAAGTTCAAGTACATTTACCAAGTCATTTAGTGACTTGATTTTCACGATTCCATTTGACTTACTGTGATTCTCTAGGGTTCCCAAGACTGGACTAAGAAACATTGTAATTCCACTCACAACTAAATAAGTTTTCGATGACCCGTACGCACCTTTCATAAAGAACTACGATAGGCTGCACTCTTTCAAAAACAGTTTTGGTTTTTTAGTTGGAGTGTGGCTAATTGAAGGCAGCATTTTAGAGTACTAATGTGCACATTGTTTCACAGTAAAACAAAAACTTGACATCTCTTCAGTTTATTTGAAAAAACTGTTTACACTAAAAACGGTAAGTTGATGCAAATCCTAGAATGTCAGGAGATTTTGGAACCTTTAAGGCACGAAGGAAAGAAATTCTTGACTGATGAAACATTTTTAGGATGACAGCTTTCTTCCTTGTAAACCGGAACTTCCTTTTTGGACAAAAAGGTTTTACTCAAGAAACTGATCAACAGCTTGGAATCAGCATAAACGGTACTTATTTCCTAGGCTTATATCAGTACTGACAGACCACACTTGTAGTAGTCTATTTTGTGCCATAAATATTGGCAAATATTGAGTAACTTTACCACTTTGGATTTAAAAAATCTAACAAACAAAAACCTACATGCTTTTTTCTTTATCAGAACAGTTATTAAAGAACGCTGACATTTTTATCTCTCCAAATTTTAGAACAACTTAAGACCAACCCCTGACTAACATTTTAGCTCGGATCTATCAAAATCCACTTATTCAACTAGAACAGTTTGTTGTGACTTTATAACGTATCCACGACAAAACTACTCACTGTACGCGAGCTAGCTAGTAGTTCATTGTTTTGATTAAATAATGATTTTGGCTGTGATGAATGAATGAAAAATGTTGCTGTTTGCATTCAACTCGAAAACACATGCTTAAAGGTCCAACCAAGCTTTCACAGTACATGTACCTCCAGTTTCCTTTTTCTCTCTTCAATTGCCTTCTGTTTCATGACTTTCTCTTCCTTGATCTTCCTTTTTCTATCAGCAACTTGTTTTGCCATGTATTTCTGAAACACGAAGTCATGACATTCAGTTGTTCTTCTTTTCTTATCAAAACCGCGGTAGTGATTGTTCAAATGATTTAGGGAGTTAAAATGTTTTACAAGATAGGTTTTAAATATAAATATTTTGATGGTTTCAAAGCTGATCTCTATAGCAATGAGAAACTGGGAGGCACTACATGAAAAACGAAGGTGCTGTTGATAGACAAGAAGAGGTGACAAGAAAAAAGAGTACTGCTGTAGGAAAACAAGATGGTTCTGAGAAGGTGTCTAATTGAGAAAGCACGCAAAGAAAGCTAATGTGTATCTGGAGGGTCATGACATCAGCTACATGTTTCATAAATTGTTGCTACAATTGTTGAAACAAACATTTGGTAACTTGGTGGCTTTGAATTAGTTAATTAATTAATATAAAATTATTCAGAAAACTACACACCTTGACCTGTTCAGCATCGTAGTGTCTTAGCTTCTCTTTGGGATAAACTGTTTTGAGAAAAAGAAAAATAACATGCTACTTCTTTCCTAGTTAGTTTAACTAACGAGGTTGAATGTACGTAGTTCAGTTTGTTATGTTTGCCTCTTTCCTTTTAAAATAACTTCATTAGTCTTCTCAAAAACTACCAGCATTGTTATTTTCATTATATTTATTTAAAACGACAAATATTTCTTCTGTTTGAAAGTCAACATAGCCCTTGTATAAGAGTACAAAAATTCATTAAATGTATTCCAAATATTTAACAATTACTCCATGACCGCTTGTTTGATACAAGGTAATAAATAACCAACGAGTCAAAACTCTCAATTCAGGAATAAAACAAACTGGTTGGTCTTGTGAACCAACGAATTGCTAATTAGATCAAAACTGCACGTGTCAGGACTTATAGACTTTCCCTTCCAAACTAAGAAGAACAACCACCCCAGAAAAGCCACGTTAAGATCACCACATCAAAAAAGATCATTGTTTCTATCCCCATTATCACAGTAGTGTAGGAGTTATCACAACCACCCGGTAAGGAGTCCATCATTGTGGCCGTGAGTGGGTCTGAAGAGAAAATGTGTTTCCTCAAAAACCTTTGGTCAACCTGGTTTTGAGTTTTTCTTTAGTACAAACACATGGTTAAAAACCCAACTACATGCATAAAAAACTGTCGGAAATTATGTACATTCCACTTTTTTTTTGTTGTTGTTTGATCATGCGAATGATTTCTGAGAATAGTCACGCCAGGGACTTAGCCGTTACGCTCTGATTGTCAAACTGTATGGCGTTGACATTTCATTGTTGAAAGCCGCCAATCGGCGCGTATGTGCCACGTCACACTTGTTGCACGTGTAGTCATT
>JAOBRG010382373.1:0-11075 GCA_027574985.1 Umimayanthus nakama | reverse complement strand
CCCCCCCCACCCTCCGTGTAGAACCAGCTTGTAAAAGCCCGTGTAAGATAAGTCTAAAAGATTATTAAGCACAAAATGAATGAATAAATATATGAATTAATGAAATCGCGTCAGAAGAAGAGCAACCGAACAATGAACAGTTGTTCAAAGGCTTTCGACAATCGGTCAAGCCGCAAAGATTTAAAGCAAAAAGGAAACGGGGAGGGGAGGCAAGTTTGACCCGACCTCTGAAGGCCTCTAGGGTTAATTCTAACCTAAATCTATGGTTAACCCAAGAACAGCCTTGCCGGTTTTAATAGCATACTGACCGTGAGTGGGCAATTGCGCACTGATATTTTGTTATTTAAGACGCAGTGCACAAAATATCTAAATAAATCGAAAAACGTTTGATCCGACAACACTACAAAGCCACTTTCTTTAATCAGTAACGGTCAGTATATTCTTTCATAATTGTTGTTTAATTGTTTTATTAGTTTGTTATGTGCAGTAGAAAAAAGATTAAATTCCTATAAATTGCCGTTTACGCATAAAGAAATGTACTGGTTCCAATTTCGTTTCACTACAACTTGAAAAGTATGAAGACAAAGTTATTAAGTATAAAATAAAGAAACTTCCATACTTACACATTTTACAGTTCCTCGTGGAATTCTTTCTATGTTCTTTCTTTTGCTCTTCTCGGTTGTTCTAAGCTGAACTAGCACTTGTGATTTTCTTTTTTGGATGTAGTCCTTTATATACGAAGTTGGAAAACAAAAATAGCGAATCGGCTCGATGTAACACATCTGATAACAAGAGCTAATAGCATTTTTACAGATGCAGCTATATTTTCGACATATGGACTTTCAATGAGAAGGCGGTTGTTACTTCTTAGTTCCAGATTTATCTTTGTTTAAGTCGTGTGACTTCCGGCAGTTAAAAATAAAATTACCTATGTCTTACTTAACATACTTTTACCTTAATATGAATAGCACAAGGTCAGTCCCCCTTTACATACTACAACAAACAAAACAAACAAACATAAAAGGAAGTAGAAAAAGCTATTTTGGTATCTCTGTGTATGATTAGCGACTGGCTCTCTTTTTTAAGCCACTAGTTGGAAGTTTGCAGTGTTTTTCCCTTCTCTTAGTAAACAGTGTACTTGATTGACATGATTACAATAAAACTTATTTAGTTTCCTCTTTGGGTTCGAAACTACAATTTAAACGTAGCAGAGGTTTTAAAACATTTTGAGAGTAAATTTTGTTCAGCATGAAACCACAGTTTTGTGCAAATGTTAAGAAAAACCAAAGTATAGCCTCATTAAATCATGTAAACTGCTAACTTAGTTTGTTTGATATAATTTTGATTGTAGTATTATGATTAAAAGCTAACGCATTTTACAAGATAGAATGAAAACTATTATGTTCTGTTCCGGTTTCTTGTTGAATCATGTATTGGAATACTGGGACTTTCTTTGACCTTAAAAAAGAACTGGAATTTCGTGCCTTAACCTATCCGAACTTTCTTAAACTTCCCTGCTATTTTAGCAATACCTTCAAAAATGTGATTTTGTAAAATAAAAACTTATTGGAGAACAATATTCCGTAAAATTTGTTGCCATGACAACCCGATTTTCAACGCCACGTTTACTTAAATTTTAAATTTTAATGTTTTTCTTTTGTTATTAATTTAGCCTTTGTCATAATTATTTCATGCCATTTTGGAACTGCCAGTCTCAGACATGCTTTGGGTTATGATTATCTCAATTTGCTGTCTGAGGTCGCTTCGCATTTGTCTGGTTAGGATGGCAAAAAAGAATTGTTTTCCAGCAAGATTAAACAGATGGAAAGGCCCAAGACACGTGTTGACATTTTTCCCGCAAATCTCTATGAGCAAATCTACTCTGACCAGAACCTGTTAAGAGAGCTTGTGTGCTACATTTAAGAATTAATAGCTTGAATCAACGAACGATTTTCATTTTACATAGTTTTAATTATTTTTGACCAATCAGATGCTAAAAATTTTATTAACTTTTCGATCCAAATAAATTTATTACTGTCCAACTATTTAAATACTGATTTCCCCACAAACCCTCAGTCTGCTCCGACGAAAGACTATCACTCGAAACGTCAGCTAATCACCAAATCCCACAGGCAAAAACATACCATATCAAATAGTTGCCTTAGGCATATGATTACTCCTAAATCCAGCGTTACCTCCGACTTCTCTTGTGTAACCCTATTCGATCTTGGCTTTTTCAGGGTGCCTGGCTTTGGGGCGGGATGGCGGTGGCGGAAGTGCCCTCGACTTATAACTTAAAACTATTCAAGGTGTTGAGATAAATTTTATGGAGACTAGTAAACCTATAAGGTAGTTGTCTTGTATCAGTTGGGATTGCGTGTGACGTCAAAGTCATGTAATGATGACGTCATCATTATGTCAGATTGATGTCACAATTACCAAAATTTTGCTTTATTAAGTTATGTTTTGCGGTGCTTTAAAATGCAAAACCTAAAGCGAATACGTGTGTTTTGTTCGAAACGTCTTAAAAGCAAACTAGCCAGGGAATGTCTTAATCATTGAAACAGTGCAAGGTATACGTAATTGGCCACCGTTTTTGATTTCTTAGAAAAGTATTGCGAAAAACATATGACGCAGTTACGTATCGTGTGCAAAGTTAATTATATTCAGGAAAACCTCGCTTAATTGACTTTCAGACTTGTTTGAAAGACTTCGTTATTTAACTGAGAGCATTAATTAAAATGGATTTTTGATTTAAGAGTAATAATTGATATTTAGTAAAGTTTTACCCTTGACTTAGAACTTAGAGAAAACTTGTTTGTCTGGACAAGCTTTGTAAGTTGCGGTGGAACGCATCGGCTGAAAAGTTCAGTGAAAATGTCCCCATAGGACATCACTTATAATTCAGTATTCGTCAACATTTCCTTTTCCATTTTGCATATAAGATTTTCTTACAAAGGATTCATCTGAAAATATTAGCCAATTTGTGTTACTTGAATATTTTGGTAATTGTTTACTTCACAAGTTCTGGAAATACATAGAACAACAGCTAAGAAGTGAATGACGTTTGCAGCAGGGACGTTTGGGTTACTCACCCACCACAAATTCCAGATAACTTTGTGAGTGACGCAACCGTTTCCCTCAAAGCTTACATTAGCTTCGGCTCTGTCTGTTGTTTCGGAAAGTTAACTTAGAGTTCTATTCCTTTTAAAACGAAAGATTTACGAGTGTTTTGAATGCGCAAACCAGTTAAGTTAGGCCTTTTTGAAAAAAGGAAAACCAATCAAAATTTTTGTGACACCTTTATGTTAGTGTATGTTTGTAAGAGTGTCTATTTCTCGGGGCTTTCTTTTGGCCTTAAAATGATCTAAAAAGTTTCTTGATGTTTTTCGGAATTGTGTTTGTGTAAATACATTCAAAACTTGGTTGGTATATTTAACCAGATGCGTTATGATCGCCTGTTCATTAACATTGAATACATGCTTTTTTTTCTTACAAGGTGAACAAGTAAGTTGTGGCCGAGCCTCAATGTTCCTAACATTTTAGAAAAACTCAGCCTCAGTTCTTCTTAAGCCGTTGTTATTTCTTAAAAAAGTACTCATAAGAACAAAAACAACTCCTAAAGTATTGCAAAAGAAATATACCTAATTTGTGATCATCAGGCCGCAAAAATCTCAATGGAATATCGATCGATCTCAACATTTGGACTATTTCAACGCTCGATAAAATCGAGTTTGGGGAAACAGTACAATCTTATAAAGAAAAGTAAGCTTTGCTTTTATGACTTCAAATCCAAGCCTGGATATGTTTTTACATTGTTTTTAATTTTTGGCCAAAGTCGAGCCTTATTGTTATGAAATTGTTGTTGTAGGAAAATTGTGTAGGAAATTGTACTGCTCTCTCGGGATATTTAGCTGTGGCCACCTTTAGGTCCTTTCTTTAAGTTTCTGCTTGATGCTTTTATTCTTAAATTTTAATGTTCTTTATGAAGATTCTCATAAAATGAGAAAATAAATATTATTTCCTGAAAACAATGAAGCACTCTCCAAAAATTAATGTTCACTGAATGTTATGTTGCCAGTTTCTACACCTCTGTCGTTCACTAAACTTTGCTGATTCTCTGAGAGAAATCTCCCTTAAACGGCAGCAATCTTACACCTACCAGCGCTTCGTTTTGTTAGTTTTGCTGGTCATTTGAAAACAGCATGGCTATTGCAATTTAGAACTAAAACTGTAAATGAATACAAGAAAAAAATATGTTTTATCTGCAATCCAAAATATCACCAACTTTTGCACAAGATTTAAAGCTAATCACTTCGTATGATTTTAAGTATCAGAAAAAAATTGCAGCTCAAAATTGACACAGGACGATATGTTTTCGCTGCAATCTAACAGAATCAAACAAAAGACGCTTATCGTCTCGAACGTTGATTTCCCCATGTAAATGTAACCCATTTCAGTGATTTATCCCCTTTTAAATTTTAAACATTCTACTTACCAGTTTTTCCGCGTTTGTTTCTTACTTTTCGACCTTTTACCCTTTTAATTTTTTCACTTGAAATATAACTGGCTATCTATGTATAATCTTATCTTACGTGAGAGAACGTATTACCTCAAGCATATTATCAAGAGCTTAAAAAAAATATAAGATAGACAGAAATAATGTTATGGAAATTTATATGATTTGAGGAATAAAGAAAAAAAGAAACTGAAAGTAGTAACGCTGCGGAGTGATACGAGAGTGTCTTAACAGTCACAAATTAACATACTCGCTTCTTTAAAGCTGATTACTTACCTGAGAGCCTCTCATTGATTCTTGATTTACTTCTGAAAATATTGAAGAGTGCCTCAATTTATAGCCCAGGTCATGTTGGTGAACTGCCTGTGTTTACTGAATTGTGGCGTGAGGTCTCTCTGTACTGGGCGGACTAACAACCCCACATCCTGAGTTCCATCGTCATTGAGATGTCACAGGTTTTCTTACTTTGTCACCCGCGAATAGCTACACATTCAAAGATACGTTACTAATTGCTTCTGATTGACTATAAAGCAAAATATGGCGCTGTTGTCGCTAAGAGCTCTAAAGGGATGCCCTGAAAACCCTAATTCCTCTGCTTGGCTACTGCTGGTATATCTAACAATTTTTCTTCTCAATTTTAATGTTTGGCCCACATAAGTTTTATTTCCTTATTATTTCTTGTTTGGAAGACGGCACTAAAAAAATCTTCCCACATACTCAACCATGTCCACCACGTGTCTTCTAAATAGCGTTAATCATACAGAAAACTTATAACTGAGGTAACTCAAAGTTTTTCAAATAAAGTTTCCTGAGATCGCAACTTTTGCAAACCTTTTCGTTATTAGTTAGTTCTTGTCTCTTACATACAACCTCTTTATAACGAGTCCTAGTTCGAGCAATATTAAGTTCAGAAAGTAGATTTTGTCTTGCTAAGTGGGCGCATTGGCAAGCCTACGAATTCGTTTTCCTAGAAACTGTTTCTTCCTTTCCCCAGTATTTCCCACTGCCAACGGTATCTGTTTTTGTTCTCGATCTGCCTAAATAAGGTCTTGGACGAAACCAATTTCCATCCCTCGAAGAAAACCCTAATTAAAATTATTCTAGGTCATTTAACGGTTCTCACATCTTCATAGAATCCAATTCCCATTAAATATATAACGTTTTTATGTGACATATAGATAAGTAACGTAATTATTGAGTGTATTATACAAAAGACTTTAATAATTTTAAAAAATAAAGATGTAGATGCAATTGGGTAACAGTTCCATACTTTTTATTGGACGCGTCTTGAGTTTATAACCTCACAGTTCTTCCTTTCTATCGGAATGAAACGTACACGAAATGAGCTATGCATACAAACTATTTTTAAATACCAAGCAATGGGTATTGAAATTTCGGTAATCTGATTGGCCTTCTACTCACGGTATAAATCCTATATACTGCAATTTGTCCAAACGTTGAAATTAACAATTTTGTTACGGAAAATTTTCCCGTTAATTGGCCGAAAACTCGAGTCGGAAGAAGACAGAATTCGAGTTATTTTTATCCAGTGCTTGTTGTATATAGGCTTATGGTCGACTCGGTGCTTCGCACCTCGTCCGCTATCTAAAAGCTCATATCCAACTTGCATTCGTAGAATAATTGTTAATTATTGTACAGTTATGTTAAGTTCAACGAAGGGATATAGCTTTGTTTTTTTACTTATAACTTGGTATTGCTTTGCGATGTTGAAGCAAAACGGTTTGAGATTTAGAGGCAATCAAAGTATGTTTTAGAGCAACTCTTTATTTCAATTGGTTTAATTCACTTTGACTGCATAGGATTTTTAACGTGGCTATTGATTATTCTTAGTTGTGGGTGTGTGATCAATAAATATTACATTAAATAATTGAAGAATTTCCGTCCATTAACAATCACATTATTAGCTATATATCATTATGTAAGAACAATGTTTATAAGATTCCTGAGGATAAAATTTGTTCAAATTTGCAAACATTTAGACTTTAGTACAATCTATTACTCATCCAAAGAAGCACTGATATATGAGTACAACACACGTCACTTTTTCCACGGAACATTTAATTGTCCACTAACTAAGTAACACACTACAACAAAAACTGAATTAAGTAACGCACCACAAACTGGAAGTTATCATTCAAATAAAGGCAAAACACATTATTGTCCTTTGCGATGGCTCCCGTGTGTAGTAGTTTGAAATGTTGGTAAACACTGCTCTTCAAAACTGAAAGCAGTATTAAAAATAGTTTGAAACTGGAATTGCCAAAGACCCTGTCTTGTTTTCTTTTTCTTTTTCTTACAAAAGGAGGATTGCAGAATAATTTTATATTGTGTTTTTTAAAGCACATCGATACGGTTGATTTTAAAATATATCAATAGCCAGCTGGACCACTAGCTTCCGTTTCACAGGGAATGTTATATTGAATTATTTAAGTTAAGTTAGTTCACTATGAAATAAGTAGTTTTCTACAGTAATTTTCTCTCCAAACTAGAATTTATCAAGCAATAAAATGCAAAATAAATATCCTTTGTCTTTTAGTCGATCTGTAAAAGTTTAGTTTGTAGGATTTTTTATAGTTTAAGTAGCTTTCCCCAGTTTACTATTGTAATTTTTCTGTGATTGACTTGTTCAAAGACCTTGACCTTCCTTCCGCTTTACAGGAAATTTTCAATTCATGTCAGGCAGTGAGCAAAAGCGGTAACTGATCCCTGCAGTGAATTTTCTAGTGACACTAATTATAATTTTGCCAATCGGTTGTGTTCCGTATTGAAAGCAAGTGTCTTTTTCAATTACGTTAGACGCGCGACTGTACAGCATTTTCAAAACACTTGATGGAAATGTTACGGAGTTTTGAGTGGCATTATAAACAGTCATTCTAAACCTTATGGTCAAATCAATAGACGTGAATTGTAGCCTAAGTACGTGTATTTAGTTTTTCCTGTATCTTTTTATTCTTTAACACAAACTTAAATACTTTGCGTTTAATAAATAAAACCAACTTTTAAATATAGCACTACGAAAATTACTGTACGGTGTGGGAGTGAGTGTACTACCAAACATTACTGTTTCCGAGCGCCGTGCGCGGTTTTTGTCCCTAGTGATGCAAAGATTGGCTCTAATTAGTATAGAATGAAACTTCACAAAACAAACCCGTCACCATCGAACCCATTCTTGCTTTCCTTTGCGTGGAAACTGCGATTTATGTTAAGTAAGCAGAGGAAAATGGGTTCATAGATGAAGCACAAAGTCGCAGATGTTTACACCACATTTCAACTTAGGGACTCAACCTAATTAAATAATGACTTAAAGTTTGTATTTTAGAACAGTCGTTGTAGAATAACATAAAATGTTGTAACTGAAGGAACAAGTTCCAATTTTAACTTTAGAAAAAAAAAACAGTAGAAAGTGAATCACGTGGTTGTGGCACACGAAACCGGAAAATAGGATCACTGATTATGCTGTTTAATGCTTTTTCATATTTATGTTGTAATGTTTATTATAATTAGCTGAGTAAGAATAGTCCCCCAAACTAAATAAGGTTTTTATGTTACTATAAACTGGAGAGTTCTTTAAGTATACAAAATTATGTGCTTAATCCGTAGTTTCGAACAAAAAGATATACAGATCTCTTATGGTAATACTATCTAACCATTCAAATGTTTATTGGACAGCTAAGCAAAGTAATCGAACTGCATGACAAATTTGTTAGCTTTTGACACAGAAAACTCAATCGAAATCAGTCACGCAGAATACGAGTATAACTAACGAAGATCATAAAATGTTCGTTCCATTGGTCCGTTCGTCAACAATTTAAGGACTAATTATCCTCGACTTATTTAAAAACGATATGACTAAATACTTTAATAACCAGACAACTGCCTTAACATTGAAAGGTTTATACGTGTTTTAAACAAAAATGCATCTGTGACGGTGCTATTAGCATAGGATGTAAATCAGTTTCGTTACGTGAGGCTGGAATTATGTTTCCTCTTCCTGGTTTTATAAAAGGATCCCGAATCGCAAAACATTTTGCACAGCCCGTCGATAAGAGTGAATTGTGGCTTGAAATTTTTGCTGTCTGACCGATTACCAAAAGCTTTCTTTCAACGGTTTATGTTTCTCAAAATAAATTTTGACGATGTATAGGTGACGTCATAACTTATGTTGTCATTGTAACAAGATAAGCAATTTGTGTTTAGACTGCAACATTTATCGCTAAAAATGAAAAAAATCTGACAGGTCACAGCTGAATTTAACTATTTTGTAGGTTTCCCTCGCTTAATCCTCGGAATTCCAAGCTTTTTACCGTAACAAGTTAGCCCAAGGGGGGGAGGGGGGTCATTTGGACCCCCTCCCCACAGATTTTCGAAACAATTGCACATAAAAGATCAGGCTTTTGCGTAGAAGTAGCTTTTGGTTTGCTCATTATTTTCCATTACAACAATCAAGTTTTAATTAAGAATTGTTGCTATAGCAACAGTCGCTTCGCAACATGTCCTCCGTCTTGGCCGCCATCTTGGATTTTTCAAAACTTTTCCATTTACGCAAAACTGAAGCAGATTTTACTGTAATTAGTAGAAAACATGAAGTTTCAGCCTAAAATAGGAATATAATTGAGAATAGAGTCTAAACAAAGAAATAAAAAAACAATTTCCAAAAAACTTACATTTTTTATTTCGAACTTTAGTTTGCATAATTAATTACGCATAAATCATAAGAGATGACGTCATTCAATTAACGTCAAAAATGTGCTCATTGTCAGACTAAAAGTACTAAAAGTTTCATTTTGATTGCTTAAAAGGTTCAAATTTTAGATCGGAAAAACCTATGGGGGGTCCATTTGACCCCCCCATGGACTTCCGAGGGTTACTATTTTCTCGCCATTTTCACGTTCATTCAAATTTAAATAAATTTTAAAATTTTAAAAATCCAAGATGGCGGCAGCTTCCGATGTAATTTATGCAACTAAAGTTCAAAAGGAAAACAGCTACACATCTTGAGGTTACATTTAACTGAAAGTACAATGGAAGCTCAATTTGTGTGCCAAAAATCACTCCAATTGGATCATCGGTGTCCCCCCTTATGTTGTTGTGTAACGTTTACTGACTTTTGCTCTCTTTTACAGTTGTTATGATATAATGATACTAACATTCAACAAGCAAAGATCTTACATTCTTTGCGTGAAAACCACATAAAAAGCTTTTTTATGAATTGATTGGGTTTTTTTTGTATTGATATTTTTTAAAGAACAGAACACCCCGATTACAGTATTTATCATAGTTTTCCATAATTCAAACTCTTTGGATATTCGATCTTACTTGGTGATCTCGTTCCAGATCTCGATCTGGTGGTTCGAGGACCATAAAAAGGTGAGGGAGAGGTGGAAAGAAAGGAGAAACCAGATCTAGCAAAATACGAGCCGAAACGAGCAGCTGGTTGGTTGTTTCAAAAAGCCGGCGAAAGCTCCATGAGCGTGTTTTTGGGCATGTTTACGTAGTGGAAAGGCGGATTAACATATGTTTGCAGTTGTGTCTTTAACTAACAATGCCATAAACAGACCAAACAAGTGTTATATATCTAGAAAGATGTGTGTCGACCTTCTAAGACTTCAACTGAACATGAAAAAGAATACTTTTCTTCGAGCGACTCTGGAGGGGCTGTTAAACGTGCAAGTTTGAACAAAACTCTGGTAATGTTGATTTTGTTCCTTGACCGATTTGCGAAAACTTTGTTACACTTGTTCTTTGTTCGTTAGCACATCTTTTGATTTTAATAAAGTGGTTTCAAGATTGATGACGTCATCATAATAAGCCACGCAATTTGTGTATCGACTACCGAATTGCAATTTTTCGCTAAAAGCAACTAATTTCGCTTAAAAACTGACAACTTTACAATTTACCTTAGAACTTTGCATATTTTAATCGTTAAATGCTATTTTCCTACAATTTTATTGTCCATTTGAAAGTCTGAAAATCTGGAAAACTAAGATGGCGGCTACAGTGATGTCATTTTGATGGTTATTTTGTTGCCATGGAAATCAATTAAACCACAGATGGTTTCGATTAATTGAGATGACAAAGAAAAATTTATACGTACCAGGTATCAAGTCAATTAGATGATAAGTGTCAAAAGTTAAGGGGTAGAGTCCCATTTACTCCCCCTCTCTTTTGCCTTCGAGTAATTTTTATAGGTTTATATGCTATCTAGGGTTAAAACCGAGTGTGTGATGGACAACAGAGATGACACTCGTCATCAACTTTTATGAGGTACAGATTTTAAGGCCAAGGAGAATGATATCTTAAATCCCCGAACGTCCAAAACGGGGGGGGGGGGGGATTTAACTGATCCCCCATAAATTTTTCCGACCCAAAATAACAGGATTTCAATCAATTGAATTGAAACTTTCAGTACCTGTTGTCTGACGTCATCATTTATAATTTATGTGTAAAGGTGCGGTAACACGAGCAACATTTTCCTCCAACTTGAAGCGCAACATTGCTGCGTTGCAGGTTGTGATGTGCTGTTGCGCGTATTACC